>JAYJMF010000091.1:185249-197676 GCA_036873715.1 Salvia sclarea
ACACATAAAATTAAGCCCCAAGAATCACAAATCTTAGACTGGAAGGTAAACAATTATCAACAGACAATCACACAATTAAATTAGTTCATACAAACTCCAGGATCAGAAAAAGGAATTAGCTACTCATAATTAAATAAATGAACTCAAGAGATAAAATAAACATGAAATTCATATTAATAAACCGTGTTGGAATCCACGAAGAACAATCTTGAAACTCCAGTT
The DNA here is from genome assembly GCA_036873715.1 of Salvia sclarea. Classification (NCBI taxonomy): domain Eukaryota; kingdom Viridiplantae; phylum Streptophyta; class Magnoliopsida; order Lamiales; family Lamiaceae; genus Salvia; species Salvia sclarea. Next base: position 185,472 of record JAYJMF010000091.1, read on the forward strand.
CGAATCCTTACTTGAACGCTAGAAATCTTCAACTCAATAGTAAAATAATACGTTAAAACTAAAGTACGCTAATCTAAAAGTCTGGGAACCCTAGAACAAGGATAACAAAGGGTATTTATATGGTCTAATAGCATAGGAGACTGTCAAAATCGAAAATAAGAGAAAAATCTCCAAAAAATAATAAAAAACGCACTGCCTCGAAAAACACGTCAGCGCCCTGCGACCACCCTAGCGGCCGCTAGGGTGGCCGCAAGTCTGGGCAAAACTCTTCCATCTTCGATTCTTCCATTTATGAGAATAATTAAGAATAGAATAATACTCCCTTTGCCACATTCATAATGTCCTATTGCTTTTGGACACGGAGATTAAGAAGCCAAAATTGATGAGTGTAAGGGGTGTGACCCACATGGGATCCACATGCTTTTGTGTGTATTTTTTTTGCCAAAAGAGGTATGAGACATTATGAGTAAAACAAACAAAAGAAGTAAGTGGGACATTATGAATGAGAGGGAGGGAGTATTAAGATAGATCACTATTCACGGAAATGAGGATAAAATGTTTGTAAACATGGCAGGAAACCTTCGATATGTTAATCGACGTCTCATATTAGTTTAGGTTTAATCGGGGAAATACAAAAAGATGAAGGACAAAATAGTAAACACATATATCAATCCAATGGATAAACTTTCTTACCAAAATCAAAATGACACTTATCCCATCCTATCATCATACCTACCAAACATATCTACAGATGCCTTAAATCTTATCTGATCTCATCCGCCTATCTGATTATTAACCTATGTGCTTTCATTCTAACTTGGGTATCAAATAATCCCTTAATAAATAAGTGAATAAAAACCATCATCGTGAGAACGACAACGATAACACGTCTAAAACTTGGTTTCATTAATAACATCCCAAAAAATGGGATAGGAAGATTAAAATGGAGTGTTAAGATAATAAAGTGATAATAGCCAACTTGTTAAATAAGAATTCAATAATGGCAATATATATGACAGATAAATGATAGAAATCTACCGAAAGCCAACTCTTTCACGGTAATACTTCACCGGCAAAATTTAAAAATTTCATTCAAATAAACGTGGACAACAAAATTGTTTTTCTTTCTCTCTCTTCTATGAATCATTTTCCTTTTCCATTTTATTGCTTTCTATTATAATGCAAACGTGGTAACTGATAACAACAATATTTTCTCTCTTTCTCTATTTTCTCAAGCATTTTGTCTCTCCTTTTTATATCATCCATTATCGCACTGCCCCATTATTTTAATAATTAATAAAAATTCATAGCACTTCCAACTTTTTAAGTTTTGATATGCTTTATTTGCACAGGTATTGTAGATAAACATAGTAATATAAATAATTCTATGTCATGTGAAAGCAAAGTTTTAACGATAATAATTTTTCCTTTAAAATTCTCCATATATCTTTCCTGTTTTGATCTTTCTCTTTTATTCTCCTATTTTGTCTGATTTTTAATATACATTTTAAATTACTGATCAAGACAGGATTAATATACAAAAAGCATAAAGCTGGATTTAAGACAAAGACATTACTTATTAAAAAAAAAGACATGACATTACGATGGTTTAAAAGTTTTAAGATATTTTCTCTCTTCTCTCTAATTTGTTTTTGCATGCATCTCTCCTTATGTTTTTTTTAATCAGAAAAATGAGTATAGCTATTTTGTACTTCTTTTATCTATTTTGATTGTATTTTATTTTTTATATTTTTAATGACAACTAAATTGATGTTATTTTTTGAAAGTGCCATTATTTTTAATTGCAATAGTTTTTAGTTCAAGTAAGATAAAGAAAATTACAATGGTTCATTTCAGAACTCTTTAATCTATATAAAATGTAACAATGATAATATAATTATTGATTACTATTATAAAATGAACTTAAGATGATTTTTTTTAAATGATTAAAACGACAAAAATGTACAGTTAAGGTTTTAATTTATTTCTTTATTTGGGCCGGGATATTATAAATGAGACAGATGGATTATAGCAATAGGCAAAGTTTAATTAAGACGGGCATTATATGGTTTGATATGTGAATGGCAAATATGGTTTTATTTATTTACAAATAGGTAACTGCTTATATTATAGAAGGAAAAAGAATTTATTGTTTAGACAATCATTTCTGGACTAATTTTGAATTTTTACTATAAAACTGCTATTTATTGGCTCATCCCATTCCGCGTAGGTTAGGTTGGTGTGCTCAACAACTATTTCAAATATAGAATTCGCCTAATGAATTAACACAGCTACACACCCTCAATTGTCTTTCTGGACTAATTAAAATGATTCATCAGCATCTAATTCTGAATTAATTTCAGTTAAGATGATTCCTCAGCATCTAATTCCTAATTAATCTCTGTTAAGGGCACAATCTTACGTCGATGAGTAAAAATAGTCCATATAAATATAATGCTGGAAATATTTCAAATTCTTCTTCGCCATTTTCTTTTTATTTCGATGTAATGGCACTAAGATTTGATTACCAAGTACATGCAATATATATGTAATCTTGAATAACTGAATTAAATTAAGGATGTAAATAATTCAAATATATTCATATAAGTACATGGTTTATTATATGGAAAGAGCAAATTAAATTATGCGAATTATTACAAACATACCACAAACGCATTTGTAGAATCAGTTTGACTGTTTGAGAATAGAACGGAAGTCCCATTTTGTAATTTGCACCTTATTATCGAGAGGGATGGCAACGGGTCGGGTTTTCGGGTACCCGCTTAACAAACCCTATTGGGTCGGGTTTGGGCATGTTTGAAATAGATTTGGGGCGGATATGGGTTTGGAGACTAATACTCGTGACGAGTTTGGGTCGAGTTTGAGAAATTAGCTAAGGGTACCCGCTACCGGAACCCGTTTATATATAATATAGATTTTATATGTATGTTCATTTTTTATATACATAATAATACATTACATATATTGCATTTGCTTCTCATTATGTAACGTCAAGCCTCAATTCATCTCTTAACTTATATTTTTTCCCATATTATAATTAATTTATCCAAAACTCTAAACAATCTTAATTTCTTCATCTTCTTTACTCACTCATCTCTTTTCTTTTTGTAAAGATATATTGCAGATAACTCTTCTTTTCTTACTGGGTCCGATTTGTTATTGAGTCAGTTTGAATTCTTCTAACTTTTTCCTTCGAATTAAAAGCTTTTGGTAAAATTTACATATAGTTTTTGATTTCTTGTTTGTTATTTTGAATTTGTTTATGCTCACAAATTATAGGTAATTAATGTACGTTAATTTGTCTTATTATTATTATCGTGTTTATTTTATAGTGTTATAATTTTCATTAATTGATTACTCTGTATAAATATCATGATAGTTCATATTTAATTATTTTATAACTCTAAACGGGTTTGGGTGGGTAATTAGCGGGTATTACCCAATGGTTTGAGTCGGGTATGGGTCTTAAAGTTAATACTCGTGACGGGTTTGGGTCGGGTTTGGATTTGAAAATATTAGACGGGTTTGAATTTGGGAAATGCTTAATGGGTGGATACCCGACCCATTGTCATTCCTAATTATTGAGCATAAACTAATAACAAATAAAAAAGGCATTCTATAATAAGTTCCCATTTTCTGCACGTTTTTATTTTTTTATTTTTTTGATCGGACAGAGTTAATTGTTAGTAGTTAGTTCACCAAACACCGAACACTCCAAGAAATAATCATCAAGCCTTCTTATAACTTCAGAAAATTCGTTCCCAAAAGGGATTGAACCCGAGTCTTCCACTAAAGGAGGACCCGGTGGTTGGTCGGCTAAGCCCCTGATTTCTGCATGCGTTAGAAAACCACTATTCGTCCCAAGGGATTCTCACCGATTTAATCTTCGGTTTCATACCAAACTGAGACAACAATCAAATTAAATGAGATAATATATGGGATCCGAGAAGAAAAATATAATAGAAAGGAGTGAATAATACATTATTCCACAACATTAACTACTTTCCTATTTTATGAAATCCTAATACACATTTTTTAGAATAAATATTCTTCAAAAATCCCAACACTCACTCACAGCCAGCAACTCGCCATGGACACGACCGCTCTCCAAAATGACCCAAACATGCCCTTAGCCGTAGCATTGATCCTCCTATCCATCGCCGTCTTGGTAAACAAACTACGGCGAAAACCACTGCCTCTCCCTCCCGGGCCGAAGGGACTGCCCATGATAGGCAGCATGGGCATGATCAGCCAGCTCAACCACCGCGGGCTGGCGGCGCTGGCCAAGATCCACGGCGGCCTCTTCCACCTCAAGGTCGGAAAGGTCCACATGGTGGCGGTGTCGACGGCGGAGATGGCCCGCGAGGTCCTCCAAGCCCAGGACAACGTCTTCTCCAACCGGCCCGCGACCATCGCCATAAGCTACCTAACCTACGACCGGGCCGACATGGCCTTCGCCCATTACGGGCCCTTCTGGCGCCAGATGCGGAAGATCTGCGTCACCAAAGTGTTCAGCCGGAAGCGGGCCGAGTCGTGGGCCTCGGTTCGCGAAGAGATCAACTCCTTCATCAAAGACGTGGATTCTAGGGTTGGCGGCCCGGTCAACGTCGGCGAGATGGTGCTCGGATTGACCAAGAATATAACGTACCGGGCCGCCTTCGGGTCAATGTCGCAGGAGGGGCAGGGGGAGTTTGTCAAGATTATGCAGGAATTTTCGAAGCTCTTTGGGGCTTTTAATGTGGCGGATTTTATCCCGTGGTTGGGATGGATCAACGGCCAGGATTTCAACCGGAGGCTGGCGAGGGCGCGTGGGGCGCTCGATGCGTTTATTGATAGGATAATCGACGATCATATTGGGAAGAAGAAGGATGATTCTGTTGAGGATGATATGGTGGATGAGTTGATGGAGTTTTACTCTGAAAATGGCGAAACCAATAATGACTCCAAGTCTCTTGCCATCACTCGAGACAATATCAAAGCTCTCATCATGGTACGTATCAACATAGTATATAAACTAATTATCTGATTTCAAACTTTCCCATCCTAACTTTTGTTAGTGTCAGGCCGGCATGACATAAATATTTGTTCTAATTTAAATCGTACTTGTAAATTATTTTTGAAGTCACATGACTTTTTGCCTTCTAAATTATTCACATTCAGAAAGCGTCAAATATTTTGTGATTACCCATTCATTGGATTTTTCTCAATGAAGAAAGAAGATTCTCTAGTTAAACCAATAATCTAAAACCAACTTAATTAGCAAAATCATCACTATATTTTTAGAATTCTTTAATATATTTTCCTTTTTGGAATATTACGTGTATTTCTCGTCTTGTTATAAGAGGTGATGCCATCAAATTTTTAAACCATATCACATAATCCTTATCTAAACCAATTCAGGCATAATTTAGACTACAATTCCATAATTCTTAAAGAAAGAGAAAGGAAATAATACTTAAAAATGATCTCCGTTCTACTTCAGATTTCGGAAATAGACATTATCTTTTTTAGGGGTTGATATAAACGTCACTGACATAGGAATCGAATCACCAGAATATCTTGTGAAAGATATTGGTCATATTATATTGCAAGACTTTCTTTTTCGTGTTCCTTTTTGGTCATCCCTCCTATATATGGTAATACCACATCGTGTTTATTGTTCATATTATAAAAATCTGAGATAGTATTTATTTTGATTTCCGATTCTAAGGATGTTATGTTTGGTGGGACCGAAACCGTGGCCTCAGCCATAGAGTGGGCCATGTCTGAAGTAATGAGGAGTCCCAAAGAGCTTAAGAAAGTTCAACAAGAACTTGATGAAGTGGTCGGGCTGGATCGGAAGGTTGAGGAGTCGGACCTTGAAAAACTTACATACCTGAAATGTGTCATCAAGGAGACTCTCCGGCTCCATCCTCCGATTCCCCTCCTCCTCCACGAGACGGCCGTTGACACGGTGGCCCACGGCTACAGAATCCCGGCTAGGGCCCGCGTCATGATTAATGCGTGGGCCATTGCCCGGGATAAAAGCACCTGGGTTGAACCCAATACTTTTAACCCGGCTAGGTTCTTGAAGGACGATGCCCCCGATTTCAAGGGGAGTCATTTTGAGTACATACCATTTGGCTCGGGTCGCAGGTCCTGCCCCGGGATGCAATTAGGCCTTTATTCCTTTGAGTTGACTGTGGCTCACCTTTGCCATAGCTTCAATTGGGAATTGCCTAACCAGATGAAACCTGATGATCTTGACATGAAAGATGTGTTTGGGCTTACAGCACCAAGAGCAGTCCAACTCGTGGCAATCCCAAATCATCGTCTTCATGTTTCATTGTTTTGAAATTTCTCTATTAATTATTTCGTATGTTTGTTTCAAGAAATTCAAGATTATATAATTGTGTTGCAGATGTGCAAGTTTGTTTAGATGGTAGAGTCGTACACCAAATATTTGGTTGATATCCAAAATTTGAAATAGGGTATGAGAGTTTCAAATTGTTTAGATTGTAGAGTCGTAGACCAAATATTTGGTTGATATTCAAAATTTACGATATTTGTTTCAAAACGGTCGATTTCTCCCAACAAGAAATGGAGCTTTGTTTGAACCCCTTTTAATTTTAACATGCATTGTGTCACCAACACATATATTTGCTTATACATATGCGCGCCAAATTCTATCAGTCAATATTTGTATATTTTTACGTCGCGTTTGTTAGCACTTAGCGACAAGTAATTAATAAGAAAAAACACTTCGATAAGTCTTCGATAATCCTCTAATAATTATGTAGGTCAAGTCTTTTAAGATTAGTCCGTGAAAAAAAGTGTGAGAACCAACCAAAAGAACTAAACGCTGACATGAACTTTGATTAGCCAATCCACTTTATTTAGCAATTAGCTCACTATCTGAAAAAGACGCATCCATGGCCATGACAATTGATAATTATTAATTAAGAATTGAGGTTAAATGAAGGTGACATTCAAGAACTTCATATCTTAGATAATTTTGTCTGTGTATAATCTCAACAACTCCACATGTGTTGCTTTTGTTAAGTCTATCTCACTCTTTCTTTAATCTTCAAATTTCATAATTCTTTTTGTAACCCAAAAAAAAATCTTTGTAGATGAGCAAAGGGATTGCCTGATTCAATCGAGATATACTTCGTTGTCATCTTTCATTAATTGTTTTATCCTAAGCTGGGAGAAGGGATGCTTTTACGGTCCTTCAGAGACGCGGTCAGATTTTTTGTCAAATTATCAACAAATATGATTGCAGCGACCAAATAAGTTAGTAGATATCATTATCACTACTAATCCGTTGTAGTCTAGTTGGTTAGGATACTCGGCTCTCACCCGAGAGACCCGGGTTCAAGTCCCGGCAACGGAATTATTTTTTTAAATTAAATTTTAATAGAAAAATATGATGAAAATACACTGCGTAGTGAGGCCTGAAAGTTCGGGTTACCCGAATCTATATTTCTAACAAATACTACCCCCGACCCCGATCCCGACCCCGATATTTGTTCGGGAATCCGAACTACCCGATCGGTACCCTAAATTTCTCGATTTTGTTGTTGCCCAATTTATCGGGTAATAGGGTGTTGGAACACCCGAAATTTCCCGAATTCATCCCAAGTTTCCGAATTATCCGGAAAAAAAAAAAAAATTGAAATTTTGAATTTTTTTCCGAACTCCCGAATTTCCCTGAGAGCTCACCCCCGAATCCGACCGAACTCCCGAACTTTTCGGGTTCGGGTTCCCGAACTCCCGAACTTTTCGGATCGGGTTCGGGTGTTCCCAAATCCCGAATCCCGAACTTTCACCCCGACACACATCGCTAAACTAGTAAATATGTTTTGCTCATTTGGTAAACAGTAACACTGAAACTAAAAGATATTTAATCCGGATTCGGGTTTTTATGTGAGACCCGGCCCGCATCAGTTAACCCAGGGTCCAAAAAGGCAAAAGAAGACGGTCCTCCGTCAACTCCGCCTAAAACTCGCCCTTCTTCACCGCCGACGTCCACTCAGAGCACCACCATCCTTCCGCCGCCGGGAGTGAGGACCTTCGCCCTCATTTATCAAATTCGACGCCCTATCTTCACTAGGTATCTCTAATTCTGTTCATTCACTTCGCTCTCACTCTTGGGGAATCTGGTAGCTTTTCTGCCCTGCACTTTTACTTGACGAATGAAACTGAACACACACGCGCGCATCTCCTTGTTTGCGTTTTGTGTGTGTATGCTTAATGTATGTCTTACTCTCTGTATGCTTTTATGGATTGGGAATGGTAAAATCTAAAACCAGGTGTTCTATGCTTCCTAGCAACTTATCTTATGAAGAAAAAATTAACCCTCTAGGAATTAGCCTTATACTAAATGCGATGTTTGATCATTTTCAGATAATGCTGTCATTCTTTTTGCTCATTTGGTTTTAGGGCTTGAAATGTGAAAAGTTATGGCAATGCGTTTGATTTCAGATTAATCTGCCGGTAAAATTTGAACTGGTTTAGCTAATGTTATGTTTGGCTTGGTGTAATACTGATTTGGTACTGCTCGATATTGGTTTTGGTAAAATGGCATACTGATCTTCTGGATTGATTTGGTACTGCTCGACTCTTAGGAGTTACGGACTACGTAGCTTATTTAAAAGATCATATGAGCTCCTATTGCATCCAGTATTTTATAGTGTCCACGTAACCTTATTAGTACCCTGCCATTTCATAGTTCTTTTTGAACACCTGTTAAAACCCCTACATATTCTGTTTTAGGAATTTTAAGCATATCAAATCTCCTTTTTCCAGATATAACAACTATTTGGATGTTTTCTTCACATTCCAACACTTACAATTTGTAAACACGCTGATGTTCTTCCACATCTATATACTGGTTGCATTTTATTGTAAGTTCGCTGTTAGTAAATAGATTAATCATACATCCTTCTGATTCTCCAACCTGTGGGTCTGGAAGGGCTGGCCGCCTAGTAAAATCATATTAATCTTTTTTCCCCTGTATCTTGGAGCTCCTTTCATTAGCAAGAATAGGACGATTACATGCCAAATTGCCTTCTTTCTGAAATAAATTCATACTTATTCCTGAACTCTGTTTCCATCCATAAGGTCCTTTTTTTCTGAGTGATGTGGTAAAATTAGATTTGATATACTTGATAATATGTTATTTTGTCATTAGATTCGTAGAAGCTTATAATGATTATGGTCTTTGTTGCTATATGGATGACAGCATTTGTAGCCAAAGTCCTTGCTAGTTTCTTACCTGCTAAGAATTCAAGCATGTCTGCTAGCTCTAAGAGGCTCTAAAATGTAAGATGACTTGCAATATTTAACGTTCGAGAAGTTATAAGCCTACTGGTGTTGGTGTACGATGATGCTACATTGGAAATACTAGCCGCTTCAGACATGGGGGAAGCTGCAACCATCAGGACTGAGGTCCATACAGTATAGCAAATGACTGGAGTATTTAATCAGATACAAGGTACCAATTGGAGTCTTTACTTATATGCTTTTGCATTTATTTGAAAATCTCTTGGCAAGAGACTCATTCATACCAAGAGAAACTGGCACGGCCACAAGGAGAATGTATTATGTGGAGCTTCCTCAAGTTCGGTTGCCTGAGAAGTTTGATGTTGTTTCTGAAAAAAAATAAAAATTTCTCTGCCTTTATCACTCTCTGATGCTTCTGCTTAAAAGCTCTGGAATCTTTTTTGAATTGATTTACTGCTGGTGTTGACGTCAACATAACTTTTCTAACTGGGTTTCTTTACATGGTGGGCTTGTGTTTTCAAAATTTAAAATGTACAGAATCTTCGATCAGTATGGACGACTTCGACATCGAACTAGATGAGATGGAATTAGTTGCAGTAGCTGCAGGTTACCATTACTATAATAGTCTTACGAGGCAGCCAGCTCGTAGCTTGTCACCAAAAGGATCAGGTTTCATGGCTGAAGTACTGAATGGCCCCGATGATTTATGTCGGGAAATGTTTAGGATGGACAAACATGTCTTTCATAAACTGAGCGATACTCTTCGACAGAGAGGCATGCTACGGGATACAGCTGGTGTCATGATAGAGGAACAATTAGCTATTTTCCTGAATATTGTTGGTCACAATGAGCGTAACCGAGTAATACAAGAACGATTTCAGCATTCAGGAGAGACAATCAGTCGGCATTTTAATAATGTGTTGAAAGCCATTAAGTCTCTTTCCCGTGAGTTCCTTCAACCTCCATCTCTCACGACCCCATCAGAGATCCTCAAAAGCAATAGATTCTACCCCTACTTTGAGGTGATATCTGAATCTATAAGTTTGTATATGTTCTTGTTGGTTTAAAATTTGATGTTACACTATCCTTCTTTATTAGGACTGCATTGGAGTTATAGATGGAATGCATATTCCGGCACATGTTCCAGCGAAAGATCAGGCCAGATTCCGCAACAGAAGAGGCGTTTTGTCACAAAATGTCTTGGTAGCCTGTACATTCGATCTCCAGTTCATATTTGTGTATCCTGGTTGGGAAGGCTCAGTTGTGGATTCACGTGTGCTGAGAGCCGTCCTCAGCGATCCCGATCAGAACTTCCCTAAAGTCCCCGAAGGTGGATCCTTTACCTACTGAGCTTTCTATATAGCACGTTCCTTTCTTCAACTCGACCATATCATATCATCTTCATGAAACACGCATGCTACATATTATATTACAGGTAAATATTACCTTGTTGATCTGGGTTATGATAACATGGATGGATTCATGGCTCCATATGAAGGAGTCCGGTATTACCTTCATGAATATCGAGGTGCTAATCTCTTACCTAGGAATGCTAAGGAGCTATTCAATCACCGGCACGCATCTGTAAGCAGTGCAATCCGGAGATCCTGTAATGTTCTAAAGGAAAGATTCCCAATCCTCAAGCTTGCCCCACAGTATGCTTTCCACACACAGAGGGACATTGTTATAGCTGCATGTGTGATACACAATCACATCCGGCGTGAGGAGGAGAACGATTGGTTATTCCATAGCAGTGAAGTCGGGATGGTCGAGGAGTCCCCTGTTCTCGATGAGCAGCCTGATCTGCAATCAGCTTTCGCCATTCATGAGCAGATGGCATCAGCACGAAGAGACTCGATCGCTGCAACGATGTGGAATGACTTTATGAATAAGTGGGATGAGTGGTAAAGTGATGAGCAGCAGATGTTCAATCCCAGCCATGTTCATAGCAGAGGTATGTTGGGGATGCGTAGATCAGTGCTCGTTGCTTTTCAGTAATGGTTTTGAGGGTTTCAATCTTAAAAGTAGCATATTGTTTTGGTGGCCTTTACTTTCTCTTTTCTTCCTTTGGTCAGGAAGATTCTACACTCAGATTAGATGTTCATCCACTTTATATGCATCTCAACTTTGTTTCCTTTATAACAGACTAATTCACCAAGACAGCTAAACGCATAAAATGAACACCTCCTACCGACTGAACAAGTAATTGCACCGTGAGAATCCTACAATAACATAAATGCACACTTTAATAATATCAATTAAAACTTCTAACTATACCCATTTTATCAAATATATCTTGAACTTTAATAAATATCAATTTAAACCTTGAACTATTAATTTTTTATTTTTTTTTATAAAAAGTACTCTGTATCCATTTTCTGGATGCCTGAAAGTTGATATGGATCGCCGGACACCACATGGAATTAAATGACATTTCTACTGATTAATTACATGAATGCCACATCATTAAAGAATTAAAGAAAAAAGTCCCACCCATCTTCTTCCCTACGCCTCCCAAATTCTGGAAGTTCCCCACCCAACTTCTCCATATCCATCATTTGTTTTCCATGCTTTCTCCTTCAAGTCTTCATTCTTTCTCTGTCCTTCGCCACCAAAAACGCACCAATTTTGAAATGGGGTTCAAGGGAAAAAGATTCATTTTGAAAAATCCAACACCTGCCGCCGATGAGCATACACTGATACAAGAGCTTTCCGAAGGACTCGTCGAAGGCAAAAGAGTAAGCTGAATCGAGCCATGTGGGTGTTGTCGGTTGGTGGTGGGGGGGGGGCGCTTAAGAGCATCTCTAGTAATGCTTCCCCAAATTTAGGTATTTGACACGTCACTATATTTCCTTTCTTTCACTTTCACCAACAACAATTCTTTCTCAAATTATGATTTGCTGACATCATTATGAAT
>JAYJMF010000091.1:235270-257633 GCA_036873715.1 Salvia sclarea
CTTAGTGTTATAATTTTCATGAATTGATCACTGTGTATCAAATATCATGGTAGTTCATATTTATTTATTTTATAAATCTAAACGGGTTTGGGTGGGTAATTAGCGGGTATTACCCAATGGGAACGGGTCGGGTTTGGATTTGGATTTGGAAAATGCTTAATGAATGGGTACCCGACCCATTGCCATTCCTAGTAATGATTGTCTTTGGTAAAAAAAAGTTATTGCATACGGAGAATTTCTTTGATTAAGAAAAATGTAGAGTTCTTTGTTGCTGAATGAATCAAAGTGCATGAAGTGAGGAAGTTGAGTCTAAAAGGAAGTAAATAACAAATACTTGTGCCGATGCCGATTTTAAAGCTGGTATCGCGTTATCAGAATTCATCATCATCCTCCTCGGCTATATGTTTCGCGAGTTCTTGCTCTTGCTGCTGTCTCTCCCTTCTCTTCTCTGCGCTTTCCTTTTCTTTATCAGAGTTTGGTGGGAATCGAAGAGCCCTCACTGCTTCATTGTGCATGTTGAGGCAGAAAGCAATCCTGGAGTTGAAGGCCATTTGAGGCTCGTTTGTCGAGTAGATATCTCCGGTTTCTTTCGATATCATCCATCCACTAGCGTGGTCTATCGTGGCGTCGATTGCACCATCTCTAATAGCTTTGGCCACGATGCTCTCAGCATCAGCAACGGGGTTCGGAGAATCCAATCTCAACTTCTTGGCAACATCAACGAGTGAGATCCTCGAGTATGAGATGCTAATGTTGCGCAAACCAGTCCTAATCACGTTGTGTCGAAGCCTGACGATCAAATTGTTGGTCCCGTCAGCGGTGAAGGTGCTAGCGAACTTCTCGGCCACTGTCTTGAACAGTTCCAAATCTCCTATTCGAACAGCCTGAGATAAAAATTAGAACGTCAACCCCAGATTAGTTAATTACGCCTAAATTGCTTTCGAGAAACACTATGGTCTATAATTATTTACAAGATCCCTATCTGATAATATAAACTTGAACACTGCAGCAGAAATATTGCATTCTTATAAGCAGTACATTATTTAAACCCTCCAGCATAAATATAGTATGCACTTAATGAGATTCTCTAAGAAATGCAGAATTATCTAAACTGGTCCTCGGATTTGTCGAGTTATCCTGTGAAAAGCGCTTCAAGTTGGACCATTTAAGCAGAAAAACTTGGAACATATGAGAAAAGGCACATTCAGTCGAGGGAAACAAAGTTAAACTCACATTTGTGAGCTCAAAGTATGGCCTCAGAGCTTTTTCCATTCCTTTCTGCATGAAAACAGTTCTTTCTGGAATCTCCCCCAGCAGCAATCGCACAATCACAGCCCACTTGTTGCACAGAATTCGGAAACCCAGAGCAGAAACGGGTGCTTTTCTTGCAGCTTGAAGGAGAGACTCTTTGGCATCAGTATATTCTAGCTGAATTGTCCTGATTTTTCCAAGGTAGAAGAGGTAGCGGCAGAACTACACAGGATGAACAGCAAGACCACATTTAGTAAAAGCTAGAGTTTAGCATAAGTGAACACGAATGTCTCAAGCATAAACGACTACATGCTAACGCTTGACAGAGAAAACTGAAAGCAATGAAACAATACTTATTTCTACCTAATTCATTAATTATATCCTATTTTAGCATGTCTCGTTTAGAAAGCATCAGAGGAAAATCTAAAGGCTCTTGTAGTATCTGATAATCAAGATTGTATATATTATGAATTTGTGATTAGCATGCCTTCAACTACCATTAGTTATCTCAAAGCATAGAAATCAATTGAGGCCAGAATTTTCTTAATCCTATTGAGGTTTGGCAAAATCCTAGTCTTAGGTTTCCAAAAATGCATAAACAGAACTCTTACAGCACAAATACATGCAATTTGCAAATTAAGTAAAAAGTAATCCCTGATCCCATGGTTTTCCAGTAAACAAACTCCATTTAGTTTTCTGGTAAAACAATAATTATTTTGGATGACAAACTGAACGATATCAAGACAAAAAGTGTAGGAAGTAAACCCCCGATCCAAAGTGAACAGAAATTAAATTATTCAAGCAGTGCCATAAAGAATTGCCTGCTGATTTGAGTGAGCCTCAAAACGAGGAGCCTTTGATCTCAATTTCTCTGCTTGATCATATAAGTTGTAATGGAGGTAATTCCTCAGCAACAGATTCAAAAGTGTTTCCTGCATTAAATTATTACACCAATCATGAGAGCACTGAACCAAGCAATACACTACTAGTTACTTAGTTATATCCCAATGACAAACGAACCTGCCCCAACTCATCATGGCGCAAAGTAGCAGTACGATGCAAAGCAAGCAGGGTGCTGTTAATAAATGAGAGTTAATATCAGATATGGCACGAGAATTTCACAACAAACATAATATAAGCAACAAAAAGAGAAACATAACATTCAGGGTTCTTTATTCCTTAATTAATAAGTTGAGTCCACAGCTATAGTGTACCCTCGTATTTCAGCAAGATCACCAGTGAGTTCGTAGCTCAGAGAGTAGTAAAAGTAGAGCCTGGATGCCAGGACATCGATAGTCCGCCTGTTGAGGTTCTTAATCCGTGCAATACTAGCTGAAGAACAAGCCTTAGCCTAATCGAAACACAAAATCGCCAGTGGGTTAAAAACTTAAAAATGCATCCAGAAATCTTTCGTAACTCAAGCCTTTCTGTTAAATTTAATTATCAGCACAAACCTCACTATATCTCTTCTGATCGATCAAGAATATCAGCACAAGCAAATAGCAGTAGATCTCAATTTCAGGCAACAAGTGCTTCGATGGAGCTTGAGCAGCAGATGTCCCTATATCCACTTCCATATCTTGATCACCCTCCTGCAAACATCAGTAGATAAACGCGCTTAATTTTATCAAACAAGCCGACAAAGAGCATGAAATGCCGACTGCTCCATGCTGTGGCTACCTTAGGAATATAAGCCGCCAGGCGGGAATGCACTTCAGACCCGGGCACAAACGCAGAATTCAGAAACGCAGAAAGCACAGACACATTCAGCTTCTTCCTCAGCTGAATTGTCCACCGGATTGCCCTCACAATCCTCCGAACCTCACGCGTGTAAGCCCCCGTCTCGATCAAAGCAGTAATGTCCTTCAATTCTAACATAAACAATCCCCAAATATAACAAAGTAAGCAACCTAATATCTTCATCCATCCAAACTATCAATCAGAAGCCCAAACATTTGCAGAAACACAATTCTCACCAAAATCCAAGTACAAATTACATCATAATCAAACAAATTTAACTAATTATAAACATTTCACTAGTAAATTAAGCACTCACGCTCAAGTGTAGATGGCGAATTCGATGAGACGGAATCGGATGGGGCGGGCTGCTGCTCCTTCATCTCAACGTCTTGAGTCATTTTCGCCAAAATCTGAGAGAAAAACGCAAACATGATTGACAGATAAAAAACAGAAATAAAAGCTGGAAAATCCATTTCTGCTATCTTGTGAGAGCAGATTCACTTAGATTGATAAGATTTTACCTCAAATTGAGTGAAATAGTGATTTCCGAGATAAAGAGCTGAAGTGACGGATGGGAAAAAGCTAGGGTTCCGATTACTTTCTTCCGCTGCAAGTCAGAATACAAAATTGAATATTTTTCCCCAAATTCAGAAAGGGAAAAAGAAGGAATTGGTTGGCGGAGAGTGAAAAAGCAGGAGATTGAGCACCAACCTGAGATTCGAGATTTGCTTGAGCAATTTCAAAAGAAAAGAAAAGAACCCTAAAATTGCAGAGCTGTTCGGATTGAGTGATTTAGCTGAACGAAGCTCTCAAATCTGAGGAAAGACGACGAGTAACGGTACGGGGTATATTTGTCATTCCACTCAATTTTAATAATAAAAATTATTCAAAAATATAATAACGCAGACATATTTGCTATGTTTTTCTTTTTTGAGAATGCAAAGACAAAGACTTATGTCTTCATGCAATAGAAACATTTAAATGATTCAACTCAAAGAAAAACACACATTTAAAATGATTGAGCTATACTTTATTCCATTTTGGAGGAAGTAAATATCTAACTATTCTAGGGGTTTGCTATAAAAAATTATAAAAATATTGGTGCATACATGTGATAAAAAATTATAGTAGTGGATAATTTTCTTTTAATAGTAATATATAAACAGAATTTAATATTCCAAATATAAAATTTTACATCAAACAACTTTTCATATATTATATAAATAAATGTGTTTGGTTGGTTGAATTTAATTATTGAATAGGTTATTAGACTAATGTAAACAAATGCATTACTACAAACCGGAATTTAGATAAAAGCCCTATAAAAATTAACTCAATTTAACTGAAACTACAACAAAAATCGGTTAGATTTAAAGTCTGTTACGACGTTACTTCTAATAATAATATCTCCTTATGAAAAAAAATTAATACATAAATACCAATGACCAACATTTATTTATGGGGCAACAAAATACCAACACACACAATCTAAACTTTGCATAACCACATTTAACATTCTAAATTCCCTAAACATAAGCACTAATATTCATTAATACAATTTCAAGAAACACAAAGCTTCCCACAATCAAAACTAGCCTTCTCCAGCAGCAGCCCAGCCAAGAACTTAGCCATCAGCTTATCCCTCACAAAATGCATCAATACGCCGTCGCTCTGCTGCATCAACCCGACGAAATAGGCCGTCGCGACGAGATCGAAGCTTCTCCATCTCCTCTCCCTCGCAAACGCATCCATCGCCTTTTGAATCCTCCGATGCTCGTCGTCTCCGTCCCCGCCCTCCCCCTTGAAGGCCCCCGCCAGGAGCCTGGCCAAGACGACACTCTCCTCCAGAGCCGAGCAGCCGCCCTGGCCCAAGTCGGGCGTCATGGGATGCAAAGCGTCGCCAAGGACGCAGACGTTGTCTCTGGCTATGTCTCCCCACAGGAGCTCCCACGGCCGCCTGAACCTCAGAGGCGCAAACACCATGTTTTCGAGCTCGCTCCTCTCGAAGACCTGCTTGATCTCGTCGGGGGCTTTGCCGAGCTTGCTCAGCACGAACTGCTTCAGCCTCACCGGATCCTTCAACGTCTCCTTCTCTGTATGTGAATCAAACTCAGATTGTCAAACGAATTCAAAATCAAACAATCCATCATTTATCCGTCAAAATAAACAATAGATTAGTTTGGATCATTTTTCATCAATTCATCCTATCGTGCAAAGTATAACGCTATCGAAGGGTGCGTTCGAAAATGATCAATTCATCACCAATCCATCAGAGTAAACGGTGGACTATCCATCCTATCAATCAAAGTAAACGCTAAAACACCCCCTAATAAACATCTCCTTCTCTATATGTAAATCAACTCAGATTTAAACAAAAAACAGGGTGCGTTTACCTTGAGTATTTGAAGGATAAGATGGTCAAACAAGTTCGAAAATGATCAATTCATCATCAATCCATCAAAGCAAACGCTAAAACGCCCCCTAATAAACAACGTAATGCAACGAATTTCATGTAGAAAGAAGAAGCAAGAAATTGTCTATATAGATATACCTTGAGATGAAGGAGTGAAGGTTAAACCCCAATAAACTCTATGATCATCACATGGGACTACACCAAATCTAACACCCTTCCCAAAGAACTGCATTATACGCGGCTTGAAGCCATGGCCATCCTCAAAATGCACGATGCCCCTAACAGCTGATCGAGCAGTAAACGAGGGATCACTGAAGCCTAGAAACTTGGAAGCCACAGAGTTCACTCCATCACATCCAATCACAACCTAAACCACATCATCAATTCATCACATGATTATCAAATTTCCCCAAATGACCTCACTCCAGTTGAATTCCACTAGCTTTACCTTAGCTTTTACGACAGTTCCATCAGCAAGATGGATGGAGTTGACGCGATCCTCGCTCTCAATGTGAACCACCTTCGAGGAGTATCTGATGACACCACTTGGCAGCTCACTCTTAAGTGTCTCCAGCAGCTCCTTTCGAACCAAACAACGAGCTTCTCGATCAACACTGCATACATATTTCAAAAATGCAGTTTATCCCAAATAGTTTCATCTTTATAAAAACTATTCGAATTGGAAGATAAACTCTGTTTCCTGAGCTACTTACTTCTGATCCGAGGCTGCCAAAGTCCGTTCCGACGTTACAACCCCAGAATCAACAGAGGTAGTCACAATTCTGCAAGCAAGTAATTTGGGAATTAGAGCACAAATCCTCATGGAACTGAAAGGCACAATCTGTCTACAGCAGCTGGATTTAACTATTTAACTATTTATAACCTAATTAGAACGAATCAATGGATAAAAATCATCGGATTAAAATCAAATTAGATTAAACTAAAGCTGTACCCTTCAATTTTTGTGTGTTTAGAGCGAAGGATTTCGCCGACACCAATGGCGTCGAGAGCTCTCCAACCATTCGGCCATATTCCCAAAGCAAATCCTGTAGTTCTGAGACAATCCGCAGATTCCAAAACTAAGCTTCGAATCCCCAATCTGTAAATTAGGGCAACGGAGCAGTTAGCACTCTACATGTTCGATGAAATGCCTGAACCGCGAAAATGAGAAGAATCGTATAAATTTTGATGGAGATTTACCTGTGTAGGGATAGAGATGTTGCGAGACCAGAAATTCCAGCTCCGATAATCACTACGTCTTCCATGGTTGATTTTTTCTTGCATATTTGGAGCTGATTGTGCAGCCTTTAAATACTCGCAGCTAGCAGAAGGTGAGATGAAGCTCAGGAGCGAATAATCTTCTCGTGAAGAAGATTGAAATGGGGAAAATGCAGAGAACTTGAATTGAATATCTTTGAATTGAATTTTCAGAAAGCTCGAAAACATGAAGACTGTGAAATGCAGTCAAAAACTGAAAATATTCAAACGAGGAAGAAAAGAAAACTACGTAATTAGGGAAAAGCGAAGCTAAATATTTAAATTGGGTTAATTCATTCATTAATTTATTCGCTAAATACTCTTCAAGTAATTAATAGTATTAGGAAAATTAGAAATTAATTAGTCTAAAAACCAAACCTCAATTTCTTTTGTTGATTTCTAATCTAAAATATCATTGGGCAAGTGATAATAATTCTAAAAAACTTGGTAATTATGGGATAGGTAAAATATGTTTTAAGTTTAAACCACAAATTTAGTTTATGTTTTGATATAATTTTAAAATGATTAATAAGGATTCACGAATACATATTAGAATTTATAATTATTATTTTTATACCTTTTCAATTAATCAATAACTATTGTTTAGGATTAATTAATTCATAATTAGGGGTACATAATTTTTTAAAAATTAATCTTTTTAATGTTGAATATTAGTAGGGGCATAGGGTTCATTGTATGATACCAGTAATATATATAAAATTTCTCAATAAATATTTATAAAATAGTAAAATTAACAATGAGACTCTAAAAATTATGAGGTGGAGGATCTCGTTCAAAATGTTGACATTTGATAATTCAAAACGAATGTTGGCATTTAATAATTCAAAACAATCGATTAGATCAGCCTAATCTACTCAATTTCGTGATAATATTTTATTAAAACCACTAATCACATTACAATACACACCACAATACTAAGAATTACAACAATTAAAGCACTAAAGCACATACAATACACACAACCTCAACACTAAACAATTACTATAACATAACAATCAAGAAAGAGTAATATCCCCACAATCAAAACTAGCTTTCTTCAACAAAACTCCAGCCATAAACCTAGCCATCAACTTATCCCTCAAGAACTGCAGCAACCACCCATCACTCTGCTGCATCACACCAACCATATACGACGTGGTCACGAGATCGAAGCACCTCCACCGCCTCTCCCTCCCGAGCTCCTCCAGCGCGTTCACAATTCCCCGATTCCCGTTTCCCCCACCGTCTCCCTTCAGCGCCCCGCCCAAGAGTCTCACCAAAACGACACTATCTTCGAGAGCAGAGCAGCCGCCCTGGGCTATGTCGGGCATCATGGGATGCAACGCATCGCCAAGGGCACAGACGTTGCCCTTGCTTATGTTCCCCCACAGCATCTCCCACGGATACCTCGACCTCAAAGGGGCACACACCATGTTCTCCACCTCGGTTTCCTCAAAAACTCGCCTGATTTCGTCCGAGACCTTCCCAAGATTGCAGAGTATGAGTGATTTCAACTTCGACATATCCTCTATCATCTCTTTCTCTACACCATTTTTCACAAAAATCGAGTCAAACAACGAACGTAATTACATTAACACGCACGATTAGGGAAGAAAGATACGAGTACCTTCGGATGAGGGGCTAAACGAGAAAAACCAGTAAACACTGCAATCATCACAAGGGATCACACCGAATCTAACACCCTTTCCAAAGAACTGCATGACCGTTGGCGCAAAACCATGTCCGTTTTTGAAATTCACGATGCCCCTAACAGCCGTTCGACCAGCAAAACACGGCTTACTAAAGCCTAGGAACTTCGACACCACAGAGTTCACTCCATCGCATCCAATCAACACCTATTCAAAGCCAAGAATTACGTCCCACTCAACACACCGTGACACACACACGCTAATCAACGACTCAAACAAGCGTTACCTTCGTTTTGAGCACAGTTCCATCAGCTAGAGTAACAGATTTGACACAATCCTTGCTCTGAATGTCAACCACCTTCGAGGAGTACCTGATCGTACCTCTCGGAAGCTCGTTTTCCAGCGTTTCCAGCAGCACTCTCCGATTCACACACCGAAGCTCCAGCTCATCCCTGCATAAATAATTCACATTCATATCCCAAATAGTAAAACAAAATCAATCTTTCACTACACAAACTACTTGAAACTACCTCTAATTTGAAGTAAACATCATGAAATTGCAGCTAAACTGAAGTCACATGATTAAATGGCAGTCACATTCATATCCCAAATAATAAAAGAAAATCAATCTTTCACCACACAAACTATTTGAAGCCACCTCTAATTTGAAGAAAACGTCATGAAATTGCAGTTAAATCTGAACTTACTGCGTTTTCAAATCCCTAAAAGGTAGCTCTGAAGTCTGAGTCCCAGAATTCACAGAAATAGTCACAATTCTGCAAAAAACAGCACCAATTTAACTACTTTCACTTAACAATTACCAATTAATGAGAAAATCACGAAGAAAATCAAAGGAAAAATCGAGATTACCCGCTATGTTTGAGGTGTTTTGGGCGAAGTAGATCGCCGACGCCTATGGCATCTAGCGCCCGCCAACCGTTCGTCCAAATGCCTAAAGCAAATCCCGAAGTTCTCAAGCTATCAGCTGACTCCAAAACCACGCTTCGAATTCCCAATCTACGATTAATCAAAGCGCCATTAACGAATCTCAACCTCGCAATCGAAATCACAGAACTCTTTTCAGCAGCTTACATGTTCGATGAAATGCCTAAGTGAAAAAATACCTGTGTAGGCCAAGAGATGTTGCGAGGCCAGCAATTCCAGCTCCGACAATCACTATATCTTCTTCCATCGATGCTTTGAGCTTCTGAGGAAATGTGATTTCGAAACTTTTAAAGGGAAAATCGTCAAATTTGTAGACCTTTTCAGTGAAGCAGTCGTAATATCGCATTGAATGCTAAGTAATCTCGTAAGTGATGAGAGTGCAAGTTGTGAAGATAATTCCAATTTGAAGATAAAGTTGCGACGAAAAATTAAATTTAGTTTGATTATTTTAAGAAATTTTGTTAAGATTGAATTTTAATTTGATTATTTGGTGTTTGGTATGTTATTGAAAAAAAATGAATAATCAATAATCGAAATATATATGTGTGTATATAATATTATTTATTTATAATTTAAAGGTATATTCACTTCGATTATTATTATTAGAGATTTATTAAAATGCTTAGAGAAGCAATGACATATTCGACTTCGAATAGGACCACATTTGATTTCAGAGTCATAGTTGAATTGTAGAGTCAATTTGAGAAATAAATTATATAATTGAAAAACGACACGTAACATATGATTTTGTTGACCAAATCCTTCTAAATTTAGTATTTGCCGTGTGGAATTCATTGCAATAATACTCCCCTGTAATAAAACACTTCCACAAGTTAATTGCATTTTTTTTGCATACATAAATAGGGCGACGCAAAAATTTAATTTGAGGGTGCTCTATACTAATTTGTATATAGTAACAAGAATATATCATAAAATTATATTTTTTTTATTAACAAAAATACAAATTATATAAATATTTTGTACATTATCTAATACATTAATATTCACCTAAATATCAAAACCAACACGAGTTATAACGTATTTGAGGGGCTGGACGGACAATAGAGAAAGTTATTCATTCAGCGACCAAGGATAGGCAGAAAAACTTATCGACGATAACATCTAAAAAAGGGGGTGCTTCAGCTGTCCCTAGCACCCCCTGGATCTGCCCCTATGTATAAGTATTGATACTATACGTCGTAATCTCAATATAATATGTATATGCACTGTAACAACACTCAATCAACATTAATGCACCTCAATATTATCATAGTACAATACGAGTAATTTCTACACTGAATGCAACTGTTTTCACGTTTTCGGTTTTAAGTAATATACTCCCTCCGTCCCATTACAAGCGTCTATGCTTTCTATTTTGAGCGTCTCATTACAAGCGTCTACATCCATAAAAGAAAATAATTAACAATTTTATCTTTCCCACTTTATCATTTAAACTTTTCTCTCTCTTACTTTATTACTTATTTAATTATATTTCTACTTTTCCCTTTCCTATTTTATCATTTAAATTATTCTCTCTCCTACTTTATCTAACTTAATCACTTCCTAAATACTTATTTTCTTAATCACCGTGCCCTTAGTTCTTTTTCGGCCAGATCCTGATTTCGTTTTGCTTCTTCCGATCGTCGAGCCTGATCGACTCGACTCTTTTCCCCGACCCCCGGCCTCTCACTTCCTTTCGTTCTTCTTCTGTACCGTCGCCTTTCCGGGTCTGGATTTTTCGCGTCGTTCTAGTCGTCGTGGTCGACGGGGAAGAAAGAAATGAATGAATGTTCTTTTGGGAAAAAATGTAAAATAATACACCTACCGAGGCGAAAGCCAAAGGCGAGTCTCGTAGGTGGACGTATCCAACGCTTGTAACGGGACGCAGGGAGTAATATAGATAAGAAGTCCCTGAAATTAAGTTAAGCTAGGCTAGACTAGGTAGGATGTTACTTTATCGGTGAGCATGGTAGGAGGGGGCAGCGGGGCACGACACGTTGGGCAGGCGCGACGATCCTTCAAGTGCCAGATGATGCAGTGGTAGTGGAAAAGGTGTCCGCATCGGAGCCCGCTCACGACGCTCCCCACGAAGGCCCTCCTTCTACACATCCCGCATTCCTGCATCACAGCCGCCCCCTTCTCCTCGTCGTGCACCCTCACCCCCTCCTCCTCGTACATCCTAACCAGAGTAAGAATAAACCTCAGATCCTCCAACTTTTCCTTCATAATCGCCATGAGCTCGTCGTCGATGACGCCGGGTTTGCAGTAGGGATTCCAGCAGCTCCCCTCGCTAGGGTTGCGGCTCACGAGGGGCGGGGTGAGATCGAGCGGCCGCAGCGTCTCCGGCCTCATCGCCTCCTCCTCGAGGAGGCTGCAGCTGCAGATCTCGAGATCCAGCACCGTGGGGCCCTCGGGGAGCCTCGCCGCGTCGAGCAAGCCCTTGATTTGACGCGTCGACAGGCAGTAGTCCCTCAGCCGCTGCGCCAGCTCTTTCCGGAGGCGATCCACGTTCCAGGATATTGCTCCGAATCTCTCCGACCCCAACCATCTCTTCTCTCCTCCTTCTCCCGCTTTTATGTAGAAATTGGTTCTCACCTCCGCCACCAAATTCGCCGGCGACAGGAAATCATCGTCGAACGAATCGGCGGCTATGACCGCCTCCGGAGGCGGTGGCGGAGGCCGATGCGCGTAGGCCGCCATGATCGCTTCGTCGGTCGAGAAATTGCACGAGTATTCGAACGCCCTGCGTTTGATGCTCCACGCCGCCATCGCTACCAATTTTTTGACCTAACCTCCGCCCCTTTATATAAAACAATTTGTGGAATTGGGGATAAGATTGGATCGAGGGTTCGAGTTGGATTAGGAATAGGAATTAGGATTCTACAACAACAAAGCCCAATTATGTAAACAATTTTTGAGGGGGGGATACGATTGGATTGGATTGGATTAGCATTCTCCAACACGCCAACAAAAAAGCCCAATTTCCTACTCCCTCCGTCCCATTAGTATTAATACCTTACTTTTGGGCACGAAAATTAAGGAAATGGTGTTTTTGTGTGTAAAATAGTGGACTCCACTAAGTTGACTAATTTTTTTGCAAAATTCTTACATTTTTAAGTATGTGCCATTACTAATGGGACAAACTAAAAAAGAAATGGTGTCAATACTAATGGGACGGAGGGAGTATTATTATGTGTGTGTGGAAACTAATCTTGACTTCCAATTATCGAGTCCTCCCGCGCTACATCACTTTTTGCACTCCCTTTAAAAAAACACTTTATTAAAGGCATGGACCAACCTCATTTAGTATTAATTTATCCTCTTTTTTGTACCTTTTGTACTCTATTATTCTTTTTTTGTACTTTTTCCATTTCCTAATTTATTCAATTTTTTAGATGTGCCAGTACACACAATTCATCCATTTATGTAAAATGTGTCGATACAAACCATTCGGAGGAAGTATTATTTACTGTATTTGTTATGAATTTCCTCTATAAGGCCATCTCCAAGGGTACTCTAAAATGGGTTTTAGAGTAGGAATTTTGCTCCAATGGTATCTCGAATTCATACCTAAAATGAGTTTTTCATCAATTTCTCTCTCCACAATACTCAAATATAGGAACAAAGATGCTCATCTCGAACTCCGGAATGCGCTAATCGAACATTATCTAATACATTAATATTCACCTAAATATCAAAACCAACACAAGTTATAACGTGTTTGAGTGGCTGGACGGACAATAGAGGAAGTTATTCAGAAAAACTTATCAATGATAACATCTAAAAAATAATTAATATTGTGGGGGGTGCTTCAGTTGTCCCTAGCACCCCCTGGATCCGCCCCTATGTATGAGTATTGATACTATACTTCGTAATCTCAATATAATATGTATATGCACTGTAAGAACACTCAATCAACATTAATGCACCTCAATATTATCATAGTATTATACGAGTACTTTCTACACTGAATGCAACTGTTTTCACGTTTTCGGTTTTCACTTTAAGAAGTTTTATTTTAACCAAATAAAACATCATCAACATGATCCATTAGGACCATTGCTTAGAATTTACAACAATCAAGAAACAAGAAGATCCCCACAATCAAACCTAGCTTTCTTCAACACAACTCCAGCCATAAACCTAGCCATCACCTTATCCCTCACAAACTGCAGCAACCACCCATCACTCTGCTGCATCAAACCAACCATATAAGAAGTGCTAATGAGATCGAAGCACCTCCACCGCCTCTCCCCCGCCATCTCCCCCAACGCGTCCACGACCCCCCGATGCCCGTTTCCCTCACCATCTCCCTTCAACGCCCCGCCCAAGATTCTGGCCAAAACGACGCTGTCTTCCAGCGCAGAGCAGCCGCCCTGGGCCACGTCGGGTGTCATGGGATGCAACGCGTCGCCAATGACACAGACGTTGCCTTTGCTTACGTTCCCCCACAGCATCTCCCACGGATAACGAAACCTCAACGGGGCACACACCATGTTGTCTAGCTCGGTTTCCTCAAACACTCGCCTGATCTCGTCCGAGACTTTGCCTAGTTTGCTGAGTATGAGTGATTTCAACGTCGACGGATCCTCTATCAGCTCTTTCTCTACACCGTTTTTTCACAAAATTCGAGTTATACAACGAATATAAACACACATGAGTAGGGAACATAGAGGTTAGTACCGTTTTTCACAAAATTCGAGCTACACAATGAATATAAACACACACAAGTAGGGAACAACGAGATTAGTACCGTTTGTCACAAAATTCGAGCTATACAACGAATATAAACACACACGAGTAGGGAACAACGAGATTAGTACCTTCAGATGAAGGGCTAAAGGTGAGAAACCAGTAAACGCTACAATCATCACAAGGGATCACACCAAATCTAACACCCTTTCCGAAAAACTGCATGAACTTCGGCACAAAAGCATGTCCATCCTTGAAATAAACGAAGCCCCTAACAGCTGTTCGACCAGCATAACACAACCCTAGGAATTTCGACACCACAGAATTCACTCCATCACATCCAATCAAGACCTATTCAAAGCCAATAATTACATCCCACTCAAAACGCAAATTAATCAACGAATCAAGCAAGCATTGCCGTTGTTTGCAATCTGCATTACCTTCGTTTTGAGCACAGTTCCATCAGCTAGTGTAACGGATTTGACACGATCCTCGCTTTGAATGTGAACCACCTTTGAGGAGTACCTGATCGTACCCCTCGGAAGCTCGTTTTCCAGCGTTTCCAGCAGCACTCTCCGATTCACACACCGAAGCTCCAGCTCATCCCTTCATAAATGATTCACATTCATATCCAAAATAGTAAAAGAAAATCAATCTCTCACTACTCCCTAATAGGAAAACATCATGAAAATTGCAGTTAAGCTGCACTTACTGTGTATCTAAAGCCCTAAAAGGTAGCTCTGAAGTCTGAATCCCAGAATTGACTGATGTAGTCACAATTCTGCAAAACAAGAACAGTTTAACTACTTTAATTTCGCTTCAAAATCATCAATTCACGAGAAAATCATAATAAAGGAAAATCCAGAAATCTGAAAATGAAAAAAAAAATCGAAATCACCCGCTAATTTTGTGGAATTTTGGGCGAAGTACATCGCCGACGCCTATAGCATCTAGCGCCCTCCAACCGTTTGTCCAAATTCCTAAAGCAAATCCAGAAGTTCTCAAGCTATCAGCTGACTCCACAACCACGCTTCGAATTCCCAATCTACGATTAATCAAATCACCATTAACGAATCTCAACCTCGCAATCGTAATCACAGAACTCTCTCAGCAGCTCACATGTTCGATGAAATGCCTAATTGAAAAATTACCTGTGTAGCCCTAGAGATGTTGCGAGACCTGCAATTCCAGCTCCGACAATCACTATATCTTCCATGGAATCTGCGATTTGAGAGCTGAAACAGAGAAATTATTGAGTCAAATTTGCAGACCTGCAAATAAAATAGTGTTAATCTAATCTCGTAGATGATGAGAATGAAAGGTGTGATGAAAGCCAAATACGCAGATACATACAATATTATATGTATAGAAATTCATGAGTTGCAGATTTGCAGCCATTTGCTTGAGCTTTTCGACAAAAAAACGTTCAAACTGAGATGTGTTTGTGAAAGAGAGTGTTTGAAAGCTTATTATTTTATGTGAGAGTTAGTATGGCGCACGTGCTAAACACATGGGGACCTTTTATAGCTGGCAAAATAAGTCCGATTTTGGACGGGTTTGAGCTTAGATAATTTAGATCTGGTTAAATTATACGTCGGCCCGATGCACCAAAACGATCGAAAGTCTTGACGTGTGTGTTCTAACGGCCCAGCTATAAATAGTATATTTTGGAACTGATCGGGTTTCATAATTTTCGACTCGATGTATTTGTTAGCAAAACGAGTTCAATCCGTCCGTCCGATTTTTGACAGGTTTGAGCCTAAATATTTTATGTTCAGTCAAAATTTTACAATACAAATAATATTTCAGGACTAATTGAATTTTATAATTTTCGACCTTATGTATTTTATGGGGCCTTTTTATGAAAAGCCTGGTGAGCTTGGGTGGCATTTTGCAGGTCTAGATATGCTATACCATAGTTTTACTAAAAAAATAAAAAATATTGTTATATGAAATTAATATTTATTACTCACAATTTAAAAAACAACGACTAATACACTTATATCCTAACTTTAAATTAATTAATTCTAATAATTAATTTTTAATTCAAAAATTGGAAATTAAATATAAAAATATGCAACCCATTTTTGAGAGAACTCTTTTTATGTTTTTTCATGGGCCTACATATTCCATTGGATCAATCATCCATCTTCAAATGAGTTGGGCCTACGATTATAAGGCACTATGATTTCGTTTCCTTTATTAATTGTTCACATCTAAGCTCCAAATAATGTTATTGTATTGGGCTTATACCATCATGGGGTATATTTAGAATTATAATTACTCAATTATTACTATTAAGCACTATATTAAAATATTAAAGCAATATAAACCGGACGTAATATGAATTTCCTTATTTATTCGTTATATATCTCATACTATATTATTAGATAAAACTTAAAAGATTGATGTAAATCGTCATTTCATCGTCGAATTCTATAATGTGAGGTATATCCGTATATATTTTGTCGAAGTTGGATTTTAAAAAGTGATAACATAGATTGTATGTAGTAAAAGTGACCCCGTTGAAATTTAATGGTAACACACCAAGACTTAAATATGGGCCACGGCAACATTATACCAATATTCCAGTCTTTATAATTTCAAATAAATAATTTTATAAATAATTGAATTTGGAGTCGAGAGTATATAATTTTCAGATGTTGTTTATTTCTACTAATTATTTAATTTATTATCTGAGTCAAGAGAGCTGACCGGCCATCATATAAGCCTGATTCGAGTTACAATCTAAGAACCTTTGATCAAAATATAACCAAAAAATAAATAAAATGTCACGTCATACGTCGGTAACAATATACATGAATTGACTTTACATTTCACGCCCAATAATTATATGAATACTATTTAAATAATCCATCGTGTTGTATTATTCATTTCTACTCCAATCATATTTCATACAAAACATGAATTGGAAAAAGGCTTAAATTGGCTACATAATATACACAGTGTATTGCTTCAATTCAACTTCAATTAATAGAAAATTATTAATATGCTTAGAGAAGCAATGACATATTCCACTTCGAAAAGGGCCCACATTTACTTTCAGATTGGTAGTTTGATTTGTAGTGTCAAATGTGAGAAATAAATTATATATTGAAAAAAAAAAAAAAAAACGATTCGTTACATAGTATAATTTTGTCACCCCTTTCGCAATCCCATAATGTAAATTATTTGACAAAATCCTTCCAGATTTAGTATTGACGTCTCCTGGAATTCATAGCATAACACTCCCCTATAAGACACTTCCACATATTAATTGCAATTTTTTTTTGCATATATAAGTAGTGATATTA
The DNA here is from genome assembly GCA_036873715.1 of Salvia sclarea. Lineage (NCBI taxonomy): Eukaryota > Viridiplantae > Streptophyta > Magnoliopsida > Lamiales > Lamiaceae > Salvia > Salvia sclarea. Next base: position 252,532 of record JAYJMF010000091.1, read on the forward strand.
TACGTCATGATTTGATCTCAATATATCACATGTAGACATATATGATATAGATATGTAAGAGTCTTGTGCCAATTAATTATACCCTATATAGTTATTACTACATTTCTATTTATTTATTTTTAACTACTTAATTAGTATCTTCCACCAAATATAAAGTATAAGTAATATGTAGCATCTTACACCAATTTGTATAGCTAAGGAAATGAGAAATTTTGTCCGTATAGGCGGCTCAACTGGTTCTTGGGTGGCAGAATTATTACATGGAAATGGGAAATTTAGTCCAAAACCAATAACTTTCTACTTTCTAGTTGCATACAATAGTACGTGCATCTTAAATTATCTCCAATAATATAAAGATAATTATCTATATTTCTTGGTTAATTACTTGGAATTTCAACTCTTTCATTCCTCACATGGCCGTCAAATAATGAACTTCATTTTATAAAATATATTTTTGTTTCTATTTTTTTTAAATATCTTGCACCAAATATAAAGTGTAATACTAATATTTTACTATATTACACAAATCTGTATAGCTAAGGCAATGGAAAATTTAGTCCACAACCAATAATTTTCTACTTAGTAGCTGCATATATATATATACAATAGTGCCTCTTAAATATCTTCAATAATCACTAGTAATATAAAGAAAATTATCATTTTTTTTATTACTGTTTATTCGAGTCTTTCATAGTTCCCATGGCCATCAAAGAATGAGCTTCATTTATAAAATAATTTTTTATTTTTAATTTATTTAATGAAGGAGACAAGAAAAAGGTCTTGCGATTTAATTAAAAGTTGGGTAAAGTGTATCTATCATAAATCAATTGATTGCGAAGAACTTGGAGCATTTGACCGGACACGTCAGCTTTATTCCTTAATTAATTAGTCCAAACAGTCAAATTATGATGTAACAGAGATTGGAGAGAGTTCAAATTTGTAGATAACACCTTGATAATTACATGTCAAAATACCTATCAAATATGAATAATTTTATTGACTTTGTAAAACGGGGCATAATGCGTGAAACTCATCAATCTTGGGAAGGCTCTAACCATATATATTAATATATAAATACTATAAATATATATAACTTGATGCACAATCATTGATCTTACTTTTCAACCATCGTGAATAGGGGTGAGAATCGAGACGGGACCGGGTACCCGTCCCGAAGTCCCGATCCTGAAAATTGGAGATTTTATGGTCCGGTCCTGTTGGGGACTTTGGGAGTCCCGAATCTCGAAATGGGATAAATTTTAATCCCGATCCCGGTCCCAGTACCGGATGCAAATTCCCGAATGTCTCAAATGTCCCGAATTTTCCGAACGTCACCAAAAAAATACCCGAATTTAGAAGAAAAAATGACATATTTATTAGTTTAATTGAGAATTAAATTTAAAATTAAATTGAAACTGAAATTAATTTCGGAAAATCGGAATAGTCCCAATCGGGAATCGGGACTTCCGAGTCCCGAAATTTTCCAAAACTTGAGTCCCGATCCCGGTCCCAATCCCGAAAAAATGGGGACTCGGGGTCCCAAATCCCGCCGGGACTCGGGACGGGACATGAATTTCCCAAGCCCCAGCCCCAAATTCTCACCCCTAGTCATGAATATCATTAATTATTTAAAAGTATTTATCAGACGGCAGCAATAGTGATGTTGTCTCTCGTCAGAAAAAAAAAAAAAATACATAAAAATAATAGTGTGATTATGTATATAATTAATCTTATATTCACATGTCAATTATTTAATACTAGTATAATTAGATTGATATACCACCGGTCCACAAGCATGCATATTCTTGAGTTCATAACTAACCAAGGAAATAAATAAATAAAAACATTAGAAAATTACTCCATATATTAGTATATCCTAAATTATTGGTCATCTAACAAAACATATTTGGAATTATTGTGTGGATAATTATAATAAAATACCACGTTATTTGATTTTCATACATGTCCCATCACCTAATGTTATGACATGAGATATAATTTACAAAATGAACCATGAATCAAGTGTCGAGTCTTATGGCAGCTCGCGATAATTCATAGAAAAATGGGTATGTGTTCTTTTTCGAAATAAATATTTATTTTATTATATTTATCAATTGTTCAACATATATATATTTTTATCAAATTTGGATAATTCGTATATATTTTATTGTAAATATATCGTTGAAAACGTTTTTCTCGAAATGACAAAAAAATAAAAATAAAAAGATAAAAATAAGAGACAATTTGTTGGATGTGTGGTTTTACCCTATATGCTATAGCCTATTATAGTATAGAGTGGGACTCCACATATTGAATGCATGCAGCAGAAAAAGTGGGAGCAAATGCATGCATATATTGTTTGGATTTTGACATAAAATATGAGGAGGAAGAAGAAGAGGATATATTTGTAGCCATTCACAAATATTACACTATGTAGTTAGGGGGGGCTTAAGCCCCCACCAAGTCATTTTTCTTAATAATTTTTAAAATTTATGCAGAAGTCCTCGTCAATGAATTGATCGCTTGGAAAATATATTTTCGTAGAAATTTAACGATAGATTCTTTTTTTTTTTTTTCAGCGTTTGTCCCTGTTCGTAGTATCGCTCGTGCGTTTCGATTTTGTCAATATTTTTTTATTTCCATCTCCTGCGGGCCCACACCTCGCAATCTTTTGTCCAAGCTTCACATAAATACATAATTGTTGCATGCATGCATCTACAATTTCTACTGTATATGTGAATTTACAAGACATATGTAGGTCACTTTCTCTCTTGCAATTTGGGATGGATAATGATGTGAAATAAAATGTGAAATTCCACATACGTAATTTAATCCAAGAATGTGTTGCATGTGTTGTCGGTTGTGACATATAAATCGAAGCCCGCGAGGATGTTTGGCTGAGTTTAAAAGCTCCAAATTAACTTGTAGTATAAAACATCTAGTTGATAGGTAAAAATTGTCCACATCGTTATTAGAAATGTCATTTTTTAGTAAAACATTGATCATGGATTATATCAATATAAGCGAAATGTCTAATATACCTTCGATGTTGATGGATTTATATATTTTTTTTTACGAACAACCTTACAGTTATTAGAAAAGTGCAAGGAAGAAAAAATAGCTACGTAACCGACTATATGAGGTAGCCGCACGACTAGCTACCTCGAGCTGACCAACCAGCTATCTTATTTATCCAACATATATAAGTGACATATATCGACAAATTTAAAACATGGGAAGTTGTAGAGGTCAAAACAAATGTAAAAGTAGTGAAATGAGCCTTATAATTATTAGAAAAATACGTGCAAGTAAAAAAAATAATCGATTAATCGGCTAGCTACCTTATTTATTCAGCATATATAAGTGACACATATCTAAAAAAAAATTAAAACATGGGAAATTGTAGAAGAGGTAAAAAAAAAAGTAATTACAAATAGAGAAATGAGCCTTACAAATATTAGAAAAATAAAGGAAAAAAAGTAGCTAATCGGCTTTTTGAGGTAGTCGTCCGACTGGCTACCTCGAACTGATCGGCCATCTATCTTATTTATCCAGTATATACAAGTAAGAGGGAAATGCTTTTTTACTCAAATTTATAACAAAAAATTATTTTTGTCAACTACTATAAAAATATGCCCCCAGTATCCAAAGTTACGAAAATACCCCTTGATGGTGATAAGGGTGCATGTTTCTTTGAATTTAATGCTCACAGCAAACAAAACAGTTGAATGGCGAGAGACGAAGTTGACGACAAATTGGTGAGAAGGAAAAATATTTTAACCTACAAAAACAAAGAAATTGGCAACAGACACAAATTTGCAAGGGAAAAAAATATTTTAATGAATTGGCTAGAAGAAAAAGCAAAGAAATTGACGAGAAGAAAAGACAAAATATCACCATCAACGAATATTTTTGTAACTTTCGATATGAGGTGCATGCTTTTATAATAGTTGGTAAAAATAATTTTTTATTATGAAATTGGTTAAAACTCCCTATTCCCGTGGGCATCGACAAATTTAAAACATGTGAAATTGTAGAAGAGGTGAAAAGAAAAGTAACTAAAAATAGTGAAATGAAGCAATTATTTGAGGAATTTATGGAAGCCATGATGACCCTACTATAGACCAGTCTCCTCTGAATACAATCTCATTTAATAAATTCGATGCTGATGCTTTACCATCAGAATTATTATTACTTGACAGATTTTATTTTTTAGTTTCTCGAGTTTATCACCTCACAAAATTAGTACCACTTGCATTTGATTCAAATCCAAAGATTTAAATAACATTCCTATGTCCCATTTCTAAATATATTGGTCAATCTCTTTTGAGCATGGAAATTGAGAAGTGATCAAAAACAGTATAAGGTAGTGATAAATATATATACTCCGTATTATAGTATTTAAAGTTATGTGAATAAAAAAATTTCTAATAAAAAATAGGCTATTCATTTTTGGGGAATATAATTTTTTTATAAAAAAATATGAATAAAACTATTCATTTTTAAATTAAATTAAAGATCAAACTGAGTTCATGGATTTGATTCGTTTGCAATCCCTACTCACACAGTTTAAAACTGAGTAATATTTGAATACTACTAAAAACACAAACATTAATCAAACAAATGGTCTAAAGTGAAAACAATATAAACAATTTGTAAAATTTATAAAAATTCACACAAATTTAAGTATGATTGTATTAGTTCTTGGATATAGCAACGTCTTAACCAAGAAATAATATTTTTTTTTTATGAGATCAAAGCATTGATTGAAGCTCGAGTGTAATATCAAAGGTTAAATATTTAATAAAAAAATGGTCTAAAGTGGAAAAATATAATAAAATTTATAAAATCTCACATTAATTTAAGCATGGTTAGGGGTGAGCATGGTTCGGTTCGGAAACCGAACCGAACCGAACTAACCGAACTACTTATTATATATAACTGAAACCGAACCATATATGGTCGAAATCGAACTCAACCGAAACCGAATTGTTCGGTTCGATTTCGGTATTTAACCGAAAAACCGAAGACAATTCAATACTTAAATTAAAATTGATGATATATATATATATTAATAGCAGAACTAGCATAATACCTTAACT
>JAYJMF010000091.1:257733-288809 GCA_036873715.1 Salvia sclarea
TTATACGCAACACCCCAAAAAGAAAAATATGACAATTTCTATGGGACTGACGGAGTACAATTCAAAGTATTAAAATAATTTTCATTAATTATATATACAATCATAATTTAATATATAAAAAATAAAACTTCATTTATTGATTTTTAAATCATATAATAGTGAAATAAAATTTGAAAGGACCAAATAACATAATAATTAATCCCACGCATCGCGTGGGGACACTATGCTAGTTATTGTAAAAAAATATATACGATGAGTTCTGGAATATTTTAATCATAAAATACTTATATCAGTGATAATTCCAAAATCATAGTATATAATTTTTTATAATTTAAATTTTCTATTGTAAATATCAATCATGATGTTTTATATAATAATAACTTTTTAATTTATAACAAATATTATTTAAAATAATAAAATTAACAGCAAGACACCATGGTATAGATAATTTCATCTGGTCATCCAAGGCTACTATTGTCTTTTTACTAAGAAAAAATGTCTGAAACTAAGAAAAACCTGCCATTCTTGAAATCCTTGAAGACTTTCAGGATTCAGCTTCTTAACCGCAACGACTGAGGATCCGTTTCTGGAGTCGAGCCAGCCTTTATATACTTTCCCAAATCCACCCTCGCCGACGATGGTATCGCTCCGGAAGTTTCTAGTAGCCGCTCGAAGCTCCGCGAAGCTAAAAATCCTCAAATTCGGGTGCGGCAGCATCTCCTCCGGCCTCGGGCTCGGGCTCCCCCCGGCCCCCCAGAACCCGCTGCTCCCGCTCGACGACGACGTCGCATTGCTCGTCGCCGTCGACGCCGTCACTGCAACGAATCAAGCGCGTAAAACCAATGAACAAGCACGTAAATTAAATTTATGGACGATGAGAATTTTATAGAATTGAACATTTTTGCCTGCTCTGGGATTCGAACCCTGACTTAGGGGCCGAGTTAGGAATTTACAGAAAACAAAAAAAAAAAAAATTGAGGAAAATATAATTACCGCCATTGGATCCAAGTGATGCATTCATCGGAATCCCCCCGACCGGATTTTTCTAATGTATAAAATAAAAGATTCCAATGGCTTTGGCTACTATAACCTTTCGGACCACAATTTTTTACTAGTATTTTACTCCGGAATATGAAGGAATTAAGAAAATTTGCTTTTGCTGGGTGCCAAGCTCTAGTTAAAGAAAAAGAAAAAAAAAATTAAATGAAATAATTTGAAAGAATTGAGTTGACAGATTGGTGTTTGTTTTTTTTAATTCCGAAATCAAACATGGATTGGTGTTTGTTTTTTTTTTGACAGATTTTAGAATTCAGATTTTTGTGTGATTCGACTTACCCCTCCATCATCATCATCATGGTATAAAATCGATGAATAACCGCATAAAACCGATGAATAAGAGACGGAACGGATAAAATTGAGAATCTTGTTTGCTATAATATTCGAAATTCAAGTGCTGCATTCATCAGCATCCGAGTGCGGACCTTCGTGATCGAATGGCTGAAAATGACTCTGATCTTACCTGAGCTGAGCTGGCCGGTGGTGCGAGGGCTTTGATCGACGGATTTAGAGCTCCAGCAAATTCCCATGATCTCTCACTCTCTCTCTTGATCAAATTAGGCAAATTTGGTTGAATTTGATCAATTAAATCCACTTCCTTATGTAATATTCATGAAGACGTGTTTATCAAGGGAAAAATTTTACAAAAACTAGAAAAAGACAAATCCCAAATTTGTTGACTGAGTTATATATATATATATAGTTGGAATTTGTGTGACAGAGTTTGTAATTTCCAGTTTCCACCAACGGTTTTTGGCCTAAATAGTGATGTTTAAATCATGATGGCAGCTGAAGAAGATGATGAGGAAAATATTGAAATTTATTGATAATGGACGGAGTCATGGTTTGCATTTATGGGTATGGCATATTTTTTATTATGAAAAATGAGAATAAATTAAAATGGTTGAGGAAATGTAAGTCTGGTCAAAGAGCGTGTAGGTCCGACTTTGAATATCGGCGGTCAATTAATTGCGCATTTCTTCAGCCATATTTGCTGAGAAAATTCAGGTTAATTGTAACACAAGGTTGGAACCATGAATTTCACTACTAATATCCCAAAACACTCAAAATCACTCACTTTTTATTTTTTTTAAGTCAAAATAATGAATTAAATGTGTCGATGCAATGTTGCACATTTTGAAGCCTAAAATAACAAACTGCATCATTGATTCATTGACAAAAAAACTACTTTTCCCACTCTCTCAAACATTTGGATTATTTAAGATTCAGTGTATCGAATTTGTGTCTCACTTTGTGTCCCATGTTAAAAAAAATTCTTCTGTTTCAATTTTAAATGTTTTAATTTGAATTTAGATTTATTGACAGGAATATTTTCCCTCCAAGTAGGGTATATAATTAGATTTTATTATTTTAATTAGTTAATAATTGAATTATTGGTTATTAGTGAATTTGGAAATAGTTTTTGTTTATAGGTCCTTTTCCGTTTATTCATGAAGAGTTTACTTTTGCATGATTAATAAGATATATGATTAATATGAATTAAGTAAACTTAGTTCAAGTGATGTAAATTATTATAATTAATAAGGTGCTATATATTTTTATCTATTTAGGCTAATTCCAATAAACGTCACCAATTAGTCGAGTGATTGATACTCCAATTTATCAATAGATTTGGGTCTTTTGCTTACGAAGTTGTAACTATTTTGGGTTTCTGATTTTCTATTTCCGTATTGTCTAAGTGTGAACTATTCATTTTTGAACTAAGATTTGAGCTTTTTAATTCACATTTGTGGACTTTGAATAGAATACTCAATCTTGGATTTTAGCCAGATTTGTTACTCTTAATGCGAATCGAATATACTTATTTTTGGTATCGATCGAATATTATATTTCATTCCATTCCATTCTGACGTTTTGATTTTGTGGGTTCCCTTCACGTTGAATATTGAATCTACAAAAAAATTCAGTTGCTTAAAACCACTTAATTGATTATTTGAAATTAGTTTCGTTAATTGTGAGTTTTGCTTTCTTGACGAATCATACAAGATTCGTGGGTTGATCCAAATTAAAACCATTTCCAGTATATAATTCAATAATTATCAATTTCCGTCCAAATATTATTTAGATACTTCAAATTCCTGCAATTCAAGAAATACAAAATGTTCACATTACATTACAAACTATTGTAAGTATTTATCACGTTTTTTAAACTTTTGTTTTTGTTTTGCCTTTATTTTAGTTACGTGCGTGTAACACGGTTATTCTATTTGAGTTGAATCAAGTAACGAGGCTGTACTGCTTTCATTGACTTTGCTATATATAAAGACAATTAATTAATGTCGTTACATCAAAGTTCAAACATCCACTATTGATTAATTGACACTCCGCCTAACACTCAACTAATTAAGCAATATTTTACATTTTCCACAAATAATATATACTGTATTGATATATTAATTAGAATGAATAATTAACTGTGAAGTTGATGATCACGTGGTTAATTTAAATCTCAACAATTATTCATTTCCACGAAATATTTACAAAATTATAAAAATTATATGCATATCTTATAAGAAAATAGTCTAAAATTTTAAGATATGATAAAGAAAAATGATATGATAACGTCATTAAAATGGACGGAGACAAAATTAGGTGGGTCTATAGTCCATTATACAATTTGTTAACAAATTCTATATCTTCAATCATCAGTCATCACTACTCACATACATTTTCTTTCTGGCCACGAATTTAAACGAAATTAATATAAAATATAAAATATACAAAACAATATCCACCAACGCATTTTAATTCATTGTTGTAACTTTCAAAATCTTAATCATTCAGTCATATAAATTTCATTTCCACACAAATCTGACTAAAATTAATCTAATAAATATTGTTGTGCAAAAACTTGCGTGGCTGGACGGCGGCTATTGGTAAGTATTTGATTATTTAGCAGTTTAGTGATTATAATTAAAATTTAATGGCGGGGTGTGCTTCTGAATTTAATTGAGCGTGACGAATCCTAAAAATTTAGTATTTCTAAAGATTAATCATTATTATAATACTTTTTTTTATCATTAATATTAGTAATGTCTATTATTTATAAGTACAATATACAATAAAAAATACTACACATAAATGTAATAGGAAATCCAAACTCGCCATTTAAAAAAAAAATACAAATACGTATGTGGAGATGGTGATTTCTTATGTAATGCGTGCGAAATTCGAATTATAATATATTAATTAATACTGCACAAATAGTTTAATATATGCACGGCTGCGTAGTGCACTTTCACTAAATAAAAGTGAAAAAAAACCACAGTTATTGGAAATAGTTAGTGGCTAATCCATTCTATCCCATCAACTAATTATATTAATACAAGTGAGGAAGTGTAATTAGCTTTGATGAAATCATGAAAGTGTCAAATTAAGATAGTCCAAATTCAAAAAGAAAAAGAAAAAGAAAGATAGTCCAAATTTAAGTCATTTTGATCGGACCGTCGGCGATGAAGAAACTTTCAAGTCTAGAAATCTAGAATGGTTACATCTTACTTCAAATCAAATCTATAAATAATAATATCGTTTTCAATTTCGTCAGCATAAATAAAAATAATAATAATTTTAAACTCCAAAACTATGACTAAACAAATATTATCCATCCATAGTTAATAGTTATACAATACTCTAACCACCCTTCACACCGGCGGCAGTTGACATTCACCATTATAATTTATACCCTAGTATTAATTTATTAGTTTCTATATTTCAAAAAAAATAAAAAATATTAGTTTCTAGATTTTCTAGATGTTATCCTAATAAATATCATAATCATATTACTATATTAGTCTCCCCTTTAAAAATGAAAAGTTTTTTTTGTTTGAAATGGTAGAAGTCTTTTTACGGTCTATAATTGGAATGAACGTAATATAAGTATATACAACTACTAAGTCAGACAATTATATATTTGACTTGATCTTCGATCACATACATCTTCTAATGTAATTTACGAATTATTTTCGTTTGTCAAGAAAATTCTAAAATTCACTTATGGAAATTCTTAAGTATAGTCCACGTATGCAAAATATTTTTCGTCAATTTTTATTAACACAAAGTGATAGACTTTTAAATTTTCTTCGTATGACAACCATCTATGTATATTTATGGCTTATGAAATTAAAAACGTTGCATGTTAAAGTGAAAGAGGGTTTCGACTTGACCATGAATAAACATAATTAATTTGTTGAGATTTTGAACACTAAAGTACTAGGAAGTTTGCCATCAACAAATTTTTGTTGATGTAATATTTGTATCAACATTTCATTCTATTCTAAATGAGTTCGAACATTGATCAACATGCATACATACAATCGTCTTTTAATCGAAGATAAGAATGTGTCTGTGAAATTATTTTTTAATTGAGTTTGAGATTAGTATATTAGTAAATATACATTCTAAACGAGTTCAACTTATCGATACCCAGGCCTCGTCATTTCCAGTCTAAATCCTGCTCCACTTCGAGAAATGATTTCGAGTGGCTGAATCATAACCTTGTCATTTCGCTTCACTTTTGTGCTCCGTTGTGGACAACAACTAAAGGCCATCGAACTTAAGCGAGATTAAGTTATTTCTCAAATACTCATAAATTAAAACGTAAAATGATTCTCGTCGAAACTCACACACAGTTTATGATTACAAGAATGAGTAAAAGTACTTCAAATTTCAAACTTCCCAAAAGTAGAAACTGCAAATCAAAATTTCCAGAAATTCAAACATGTGCATAGCAGTGTTCGCATGGAAAATCAACCCAATCCACCCCTTCATCCTGTTGCTCAACAGAGACGAATTCTACAATCGGTGAGCTCACGCCACTCAGTTTTCCCCAAATTTCTCCTCTCCTTCAATTTCTGGAGTTTTCGAGACCTAATTTTGCTGTTTAAATTGTGTATGTGAAAAGGCCGACGGCGCCGCTGGCGTGGTGGCGCGACGGATTAATCCTCGGCGGCAGAGATGAGCAGGCCGGCGGAACCTGGCTGGCCTGCAGCAGAGACGGAAAGCTTGCGTTTCTCACCAATTTCAGGGAAGCCAAATCCCAATCGCAGCTCAGAAGCAGAGGAGATCTCCCCGTTCGCTTCTTCACGGTAAATTCAACTCAATGATCAATTTAGGTCGATTGAGAGCATCATCACACTGATTTAGTTAAATTGGCTGATGATCGATTTAGGTCAATTAGCTTGAGCTCGAGCTCGATTGAGAGCATCATCAGTCATCACACTGATTTAGTTAAATTGGCTGATGATCGATTTAGGTCAATTAGCTTGAACTCGAGCTCGATTGAGAGCATTATCACACTGAGTTAATTAAATTGGCTGAATTTTCGATTGGGGGTTTTGCAGAGTGGGAAAAGCCCTAAAGAATTTGCGGAGGAAATCATGGAGGAAGCTGATAAATTCAATGGATTCAATCTGATTTTAGCTGATCTTTGCTCAATGAGCATGGTTTATGTCACAAATAGGCCGATGGAAGATGGTGTCTGTGTGAAGGAGGTTTCTGCCGGTATTCACGTGCTGTCGAATGCGAAGCTCGACACGCCATGGCCTAAGGTTAGATGCTCATTTCTACTGCTGCAGTTGAATTTCTACTGTTTCCTGCAATGCATTTGAAGGAGGAATATGAAGTTTGTGAATTGAGTTGCAATTTAGTGATTTGTTCCATTATTCTGCACATTTTACCATCTTTTCTATCAATTGAATGGAGATGTAGGGCTTATAGAGATAATCTTGCTTGCTTGCTTTCACAAGATTGTGGTCATAACATAATAGAATTGTGATTTGAGGTTGATACATGATGAAGAAATGGTTGGCATTCAAGAATAACTATCTTCTTTAATTTGTAAGCTTATTGCCAAGATGTTAGAACTGATGATGGCTTTACCTCATTACTAGCTGCTATGCAACACATGAAACCATTTATGTGTGAGATCAATCGAGTAAATCGCCAAGTTCGACACTACCTAATATACCATGTCAATGGCTAACCATAGCTTGCTGAGAATAGTGATCTTGGTAGAATGGCTGCGATGTAGGTGGCAGTTTATTTAGAACTTGATCAATCCTTTTTTCTGTCGTTAAATCTTTCTTCATCATCAATCGAATCACTAAACGCGACCCAGGATTCTATTTGATCATCAATCCAACCCCCATTCACGTTTTTTCTTTTTCTTATCAATGAATAGATCTTTTTACTTGTACGACTTAGACGTCTCTCTATCGTTTTCCCTCACGATAAACTCGGGCGTTTCTGAGTTTTGAGACGCCATGCTCTCTCTGATTTTATCATCATACTTTGCTCTTATGTGCTTCCACATTTCGATTGCATTATGAATATTGTAACATGTTTAATGCTCTTTGAGCACTCGACTTGCAGGCTCGAAGAGTAAGACGTAATTTCGAGGCCGTGTCGGAAAAATTCTCCGAGGCAGAAATCTCGTTGAAAGAGATAACTAAAACAGTAATGAACGACACCACTAAGGATGATAGTGAGCTCACAGGGATCTACCCTCGTGACTTCGAATACAGCTTGAGTGCCATTTTCGTGGAGGCGGATACACCTTCGGTAATATTCTTCACCTAGTTGTTCGATTCAAAGTTCGTCCCAATAAACGCATAGTTAACACAGCACTCGCGTTGACAGGGACGATACGGCACACGAAGCACTTCCGCGGTGGTGCTAACGACCAACGGAGCCGTATCCTTCTACGAGTCTTACCTCGAAGACAACGCGTGGAGGGACAATACGGTAAATTTCATCATTCAAACAGATAATAAAGCTCCACCATAGTCCATAATTATTGTGTATGAGTTACTGTGTAAGCATATTTGTTTGTTCCTTAATTGGAGTTTTTGTTGGTAAATAAGGAAAAACAACAAACCACTATAACTTATTTCTTTATAAGTAAAAGGATAGATATATAGATACAATCCTTTGCTTATTGAAATACTACAAAACAAAGACTAGATTAGGGTTCAAGCTGCACATGTGGGGCAGGTGCAGCCGGCGCCGCACCGGCAGAAGGCCTTGCCGGTGCCCCGGGTATGGGTGCTCGAGCTGCACGTGCACGGGTTGCAGCCGCAGTGCTCCCCACACGAGCACTGCTTGTGGTCGACCGTCGAGCCCTCGACTCCTCCTCCGCCTCCGCCTCCCACGCAGCTACAAGCCGTCCCGCCGGGGCACGGAGACGGGCACCCGCAACGATCGTCGCACACCACTCCACTCCCTTTCATATCCGCCATTTCTCCCGATTTCGAAAGTGAGTCGATGGATACACCGGCGCCGGCATTTATATGCCGTCGCGACCGACTCCGATTTCGAACGTGGCAAAGCCAAGTACACTTGTCATTGCCTCTCGATGCTTATTCATCTTCATCTTCTTCTTGAAGATGACATGTTTTTGCTCTATCTGCATTTGTGGGCCTTGCCTCTTGTCACAAGATTTTTGTGTGTTTTTTATGAATAAAAAAATAAAAAATGTCTATATTTAGAAGAAGGCCCAATGTTAGTTCTTGGGGCCCCAAAGGCTCAAATCTTTGCATGTGCACATTTAAATTTTGTTGATTTAATTGCAACTACTTCCCCACGTGGACTCATACAAGATATTTTCCTATGTATAAAAATATTCTAAAGAGAATCGTATATTTCATGTCTTGCTTTTTAGTGTTTATATATGTTGCTTACCCCACAAAAAGGAAGATGGGTAGCGTTGAGTTACAATATAATATATTTATATTATATTAGTATGAAATAGGTGTGTGACACTTTGCAACATGTTTCATAAATCGAATGTTCCTACAACTTTAGTATATAGTAGTCCCACCCACAACGACCCTCACTCACGAGTCATAAAAAGAAATATTAAAATCCATTCTATCCATTGCATTTAATTGTAAGTACGAACTATTTAATTACTCACCGTCTTCATTTATTATTTATTATCTACTATTATTTCCCCTCTCAATTCAATATTTTTACTAATTTAAAAAATATCTTCTTCTAGTTTCAAAAAATAACAATAAAAATATCTTCTTCTTCTACGTTTTGAATTTGTACGACTTAGATATTTTGGAGAGGAAATGCACATCCAGGACTTTGCTTCATTTCATGGTGTCAGAGAGTAAAATTTATTAATGTTGACAAAAAGGTAGAAATTTGAAGCTAGCGTGCTTCTTTATTGGTTCAAATTTCAAAGGGATAATTTCATGGATCCAAAATTGGCCGACTAAATTCGGAAAATCATAAACTTTTTTTTCACACCGTTCAAAACTGGCCAAGTAATTCTTCATTATAATCTGCCAAACTTCCAATTTCACATTTGTCTTCGTTGCAAATTCTTCAATAATTACTAGTACTCCTTCCCTCCCAGTCAAGTTGTTGGCACGGAGTTTTGGAAGAGTTGAAAAGTAGTATAAGATGATGATAGAAATATATATGATTTAAAGTTGTATGAGTGATAAAGGTGCTTTAAAAAGGAAGAACGGCCCGAAAAGGAAAACGTAACAATTTCGGCGGGACGGAGGGAGTATATGTCAAGGACGGAGGGAATATTTTATATTTTCATATAATTTGGGAGATAAATATAACTTTAAATTATGGGTTACACTTTATATTCACTTTATCAAAATTATTCTGAACTTTAATATGTATTTTATTAAATCCTAAATTATCAACCTTCTATAAAAAATATTATGCGTTCAATTTTCGTCCCCGTGATCCTTGAACAATGTAAAAAAATCAATTTTTCTCAACGTATATACTTGGGTTTCTCAGCGAACCGAAAATGTGCATATATATTTTCTTTAGAAAAAAAAATAATTTTTCGACGTGTATATTCCAGTTTTTCAGTTTCAGGAAAATGAACGTAGAATATTTTTGATAAAAATTGGTAAATTGAGGTTTACAAAAATATTTATAAAAACTTAGGACGCTTTGTATAAAATAAGCTAATAACTTGAAATTTACAAAAATAATTTTGAAAAATTTAAAATACTTTTCATAAAATAAATACAATTTCAAGATTTAAAGTGATATTTATTTAATTTTTAGGACTAGGAGCTTTTATTCAAGAATGAAGGGAGCCAAGTGGTAAAAAATTAATGGTGGTAGACGAGAATCCCGAGGTGCTTGGCCATGCACATAATAATGGGCTTCAAATCATATAATTATTGGTTATGGCCAAAGTGGCCCCTTTGCTTAGCTGTTTCTTGCAAATGAAAAGTGTTGTTTCAAACTTTCAATGGCTCAAACTCAATTCTCACATCCCTCTTGCTATCCTCCTCATCATCACATGTCATCATTTTTGTTTCCCACACTTACTCACCTCTCCTTCCTATACTCATCACAATTCGTTATAATATACTCCCTCCGTCCACAAATCGTTTGCCACATGCTGATTTCGTCGGTATGATATGTAAGAAGCTGTAAAAATGTCTTACTTTTGAAAAGAATAGGTCAAAAGATTACCATAAATGGAAAGTGAGAAATAGTTTGTCGGTTTATCGAGAGGTGTAAAAAGGAAAATGTGCAAACGGTTCGTGGACGGAATGATACATACTCCTTCCGTCCACAAACTGTTTGCCACATGTTGGCTTCGTTGGTAATATATGATATGCTGGAAGTTGTGAAGTGTCGTACTTTTGAATGAAAAATAAGTCAAAAGATTACCATAAATGGAAAATGACAAATAATATGTGAACAAAAGTAAAAAGAAAATGTGCAAACGGTTCGTGGACACAAACCGTTTGCCACATGTTGGCTTCGTCACTGTGATATGCTGGAAGCTGTAAAAGTGTCGTATTTTGGGGGGAAAAGAGGATGAAAAGGGTACTATAAATTGAGAGTAACAAATAGATATGTTGACAGACGAAAAAGGAAAATGTACAAACGTGTAATAAGGGTAATTCCAATCTATAGATAAAGAAAGAGAGAGGGAAATCAATAAAAATACAAAAAAAATAGGACCTTTCCAAATGTGTAAAATGTACAACTGAAAATGTGGAATGGCTCTTCTAAGTCGACCTCAAAAACAACAAAGCAACAACCAAAATTCCAGCTGCATTCCTTCTGTATATTAACATATACACTCCCCATAGATAGTGACTGCATTTCTTCATTTGAGAAAATAAGTCATTCTTTTTTAGGTGTTATGTTGCTTTATTTTGTTCTTTGCTTTATTTAGTTAAAAGTCCATATGGTAATAAAAATAAAGATCTTAATGTTATTATATCAAAATTTGAACTGATCTACAATGCATTGGACCGTATAGGGAAAATGAATGCAACTTTTGAGAACAAATGTCACTTAAAAGTTGGTATATTGTAGGGAAAATACAAAAAATATTGTACTTCTAATGCTTTTTAATAATTATTTTAGATGTTTTCGTATTTAAAAATTCAAAGCATATTGAGGGGTAGTGTACCCACATGTCCCCTTAGGCGACAAATCTTCCACTTTACTGGAGAAATAAGAAGAATTATATAATGCACGAAAATATAAGCAAAGTGTTGATAATTATAAAGAATGTTCGAGGCTCGATACAATAATAAATAAACCAAATTTGAAGATGACGGTATTCGGATTGGCTCGGTTCAAATACGTGCATCATCGTTTATATATTTAGGATCCATACAAATTTCTCTTTAAATTTTTGGACATTTGTATGTATTTCGTTGGAGTTGTGACTGGTTGAAAGAATAACTAATATATGTGGCGAGTTTTTGAAGTCAAATTCTGAATATAATATTGTTACACTTGACTGAAAGTAATTGGTCAAACAATGATGTATATATATAAAATAAAATAAAATAAAATGGAACGATAGTCGTAGTAGCTAGGCTAGGAATCTCTTAATGATAAACCATGTAAGGACAAAGCTTATTAAAGGTTACAACTCCAAAAATTAAAGTAAGTGGTCCCCACTAATGATATTAAACCAAGAGATTAGCCATTAACAATTTGGGAAAGCTACTAAAATTAAAGTCAAATAGACCCACAATCTAAATATTTAACACAAAAAGGTTAAAATAAACCTAAATATTACCCATTTAAGAAAACATCCCAAACTCTCAACCCTGCAAATGACAACATATTTATATGCAGAGAATGATTCATACAATCTATCCACTATTCCTCTGCACCGCCCACCCCCTCGGGATAAAACAACATAAAAAAATCTCGAACATACCAATAAATAATTAAATACTATAATCCTCGTCGAATTAAATACTCCCTCCGTCTCATTAGTACTGTCACCTTACTTTTGGGCATGAAAATTAAAAAAATGGTGTTTTTGTGTGTAAAATGGTGGACTCTACTAAATTTACTAGTTTTTTAAAGGCAAAATTCTTACTTTTTTTAGTATGTGTCATTACTAATGGGACAAACTAAAAAGGAAATGATGCCAATACTAATGGGACAGAGGGAGTAACAAACAACTGAAAGTTGTGTTTCTGATTAATTAATATATTTATTAATCAAGAGTTATTAGCCTATAAATTTACTACATTTTCATTGAACATTTATGCTGTATATAAGTTTAAAATTGTGATAAGTTACTGAATTATTAATTTTTTCTTTTAATTTTTTGCTTTTCTAATTTTGTTATCCTCAAAATGCGGAATCTGGATCGATATCAAAGTAAGAAAAGGAAATAATAATATAAAGACAGGTTATAAAATTAGTATGTAAAAATAGAATTAGATGAAAGTTCAATAATATATATAATTTTGTATACTAACTTTATAAGTTGCTTGTAAATTACCAAACTATTGACTTTTGCTGATTTTACCACCCGTCGTGATTTCGACTTAAGTAAAATAAAGGGAACATAATTAAAATGTATGGCATTAAAAACAGACGACAACATCGTCTTACCAACATAATTAAGCGAGATTCGTTACTTTAAGCTGAAATCTAAATATCTAGCAAAATCTGAAAGGGAAAAGATAAATCAATAAAGTTTGTCTACAAAGTAGGGGTGTTTTCGCAATTTTAAAAAACTGATTCGGTTTTTTGTTAATCGGTTCGATTTTTTTGAATTTAACTAATTTATCCTTTTTAAATTTTATTTAACTAATTAGTTAAATTCTAATAAAATCAAACCGTGTAATAAAACTAAATCGATCTAACTTTTTAAATTGCAAAAAAAAAAACCCTACTTTATAGACAAAGTTTATTGATTTATCGCTGCTCTGCTGAATCGTGAATTCGGAAAATCAATGGTTTACTAATTTAAAGGCGAACTTTTGAGCTGGAAACAATAACTTAATGAAAGTTTAAATAATTTACAAGCAAATAATCCACAATCATTAACAACCAAAAGTTGTAATCTTGATTAATTAATTAAAGAGTCTATATATATAAAAAAAAAAAAGAAAAAAAGTATAAAAAAAAATCCCCCTACTTTGTAGATAAAATTTGTTGATTTATCACTGCTCTGAATGAATTCGAAAAATCAATGGTTTACTAATTTACAGGCGAACTTTTGAGCTTGCATTGGAAACAATAACTTAATGAAAGTTCAAATAATTTACAAGCAAATAATCAAATCATTAACAACCAAAAGTTGTAATCTTGATTAATTAATTAAAGAGTCTATATATATATAAAAAAAAAATAAAAAAAAAAATAAATGAATAAAAAATTAATCAACAGCATTGGGCCCCGCACAGGCCTTGAGAATTGGGCTCCACACCCACTGCACCAGAAACCTCCTCCCTCTAACCCCATTCAAATTGAAAGTCCTTCCCTCTCCATCTCTTTTGACTTCCCCAATATACCCTCCGCCGCCGCCGCTGCCGTACAGCCCCTCGCACAGATCCCCGATCTCCGTCGGCGCCGTCGGATCCTCGCCGGCGTACCACGCGTTCACCAGCGGATTCGACGACAGCTCCGCCAATTCGTGCGCGATCACGCTGATCATCCCGTCCACGCCGACGTCACCGTTGGGGGGCTTCAGCACCCCCGGGCCCCCTCCGGCCATGTACGCCGGGATTGCGAAGGGGTAGGCGCAGACCTCGGGGCACTGCTTGGCGGAGTTTCCGATCCAGGCGTAGGGGAGAGTGTAGCCGACCATGGACGGGAAGGTGAAGTAGTGGAATCCGCAGACGGCGCGGCAGAAATCCTGCATCGCGACGTCGGTGGCGGTGAGGACGAGGTAGATCCCCTTCTTGTGGTCGATTGGAAACGGTTTGGATCTGACGGAATTGGCGATTACTTGCTGGATCGAGAGGCGCGTGAGGGATTTGCCGTGGGAGTATTTCGAATCGGAGAATTCGCCGGCGATTGAGACGGAGCGGGAGATGTTGGCGCCGGTCTGGTCGGCGTAGAGCGCGACGGTGCGCCACCACTCCGCGGCGGAGGGGGATTTGGGCGCGGCGGCGCGTGGGGAGGGGGAGATCGAGAGGAGGAAGTCTCGGATTAGGAGCTGCTGCGACGGGGACCAATTGCCGTACCAGATCAGGTAGATGTTGATCGGGGAGGATAAAACCGGCCCCATGTGGTAGCGGAGGTTCACCAGCTCCGACGAGCCTTCGAATCTGTTGGAGGCGGTTAGGGCTCGCGGCGGCAGCCGCGGGTTGATTGATGAGATTGGGGGTAGATTGAGCTCCTGCACCGCCGCATTTTTGCAATTCGCGGCGGCGATGAGTAGTGAAGCGAGGAATAGTATGCTTATTAGCATGATTTGCGGATGATTGATGGCGGCGGCGGCGGCTATGGCGGAGTGAGAGAGAGAGAGAGAGTGAGAGTGGGAGTGGTGAAGAGAGGGGAAGAGTTAGTTATAACTTTATAAGGGAGGGAGGGGGGAGGGGTGAAATGGTAATTTTGGGGGTGAGGGGTAAAAAGGGAAATTGAAGATGGGCTGGTGACAGCTGCCATTGTTAATGGGCTGGTGTCCACTGCCTTTTTTTTTTTCTTCTTCTTCTATTTGGAATCTTGAAAACAGTGAAACAAGGAGTTAGCAGCAGTGATCGATGCCCACTTTAATGGCTACTTCGCGAATTACGATTCCAATTTCTAACTTTTTCAACTACCTAATTCTCTTTGTTTGCATAACAAACTTTATTGGAATTGCAATTTTAATAAGTTGTAATGAGTGTAAATTAGTGGAAAAAAAGTCTCATAATTATAAGGGGCTATGGTATGTTTTTTTCATAAATGGATGATTAGTAGAAGGGAAGATGTTGCTGGAGCGTGGAGCCTGAATGAACTGTACGCAAAAGCCCGATACCAATAATCTAACTCGTCCGGACGAAATCCTGCTACCTATACATATAGATGTTCTCCCATTGTATATGTATCTGAATATCATAATAGAAACGCCTAGCTTGGCATCGCTCCCAGACGTAGTCGTAAGACGAACTAGGTAAATAATTGTTGTGTTTTTATTGTTTTCGTGATTGTGCGCGCGTGTTCTTTTCCCGATAAAAGTTAGGAGAACAGAGTGTGGTCCATTGTCAACGGTTCAAAAGAGAAATAAGTGCACATTTTTTATGGAAGGGAAGGGGGTGGGGTACCATTCTGAATTTTGGGAGAAACAAGATTCGAACTCGGGAACACCATCTTGTGAAGACATTCTCATGTGAATTGAGTGATACTATTATGCTCTAGTAAGAGATTTTTGTCTTGGACTTTAAATGTGTGTTGAAAAAGAGGTATATAAAATAAAATTCGATCTTGATCGACTCATGCCCCGTGAAGAGATGCTTCACTCTACTATGAGTCTATGACCTTTGTAGGATGGGACCAATACTTGTTTTTTATTAATGGACTCAACGTGCTCTCCTAAATATATCATCCCCACATTATTAAATTCTAGCAAAAATCTTCACAAATTGGCTTGAAAATATGTGAAGAAGTATCGATTGATGAATGATTAGTGATTGGAGAAACTATGCATGTGGGTTACTAAAGCTGAATTTTGATGAAGTATTATTACAAGCAATAGCAACAAAGAGGAGTGTACAAAAGATAAGAGAAAGATAGGAAATGAAAGGGAGGAGAAGGATAAATTAGGATGAGCTGTGGGCTTTTGTGACAGACAATTATTGTGTGGTTAGATAAAGTCAAAAAAGATTATGATTACGACAAAAATATCTTGTCTACTACTATAAGTCTATAACTACTATCTATGAGAATGGGCCTAGCCTTTTACCATATTGGGCTTTAATTGTTTGCAAATTGCAAAATGTTAAGATTTCCTCAAAATAGATGGATGGATTGAAGAAAATTAGACGAGTTCCAACTTAGCTGCAGTTATATCCCAAAAAATAATGTATCGAATGGATTTATTTGACCGAGAAAAGTCTTGAAATACATATTTAAATTCAAATATTCATAGTCTTTTTAAACAAAATTATTAGTGAACCTTAAAATGAAAACCTCAAGTTTGATTTGTTCATAATTTTACTGCAAAACACGACAAATGCGATAGTGGGAATAGGGGCTTTAGCGGTGAATAGGAATGAGCAATTGAGTTTGGATAAAATGGAAGCAAACCGAATATAGAAATTGGAAACATCGAAATATACAAAAATAAGTCAATAATAAATTTAATCTAAGGTCAATTTAGCTTGGACGGTCTCAAGATAATTTAATCTCAAATAACCGAATGCCTCGTAAATAGGATTAGTTCGGCTTGATTGATGAATTAAATACGATTAATCTTATGCTATATTATTCGGTTCGACAAATACGGTCTGGTACCTGGTTTTGGGACAATACCACGTAGTATTAGTCTTGGCTTACGAATCTTGAGTAATATAAGGCCTATTTAATTTCGGGCAGTCTCAAGATAATTTAATCTCGAATAACCAAACACTTCATAAATAGATTAGAATTAGGGTTTTTTTTTAAAAAAAAATTTGGGCATTATGCAAACTACGACAAATGCAAAGCCTGCATCATATCAACTGTATCAAAAGTTGGTACATCCTGTCATAATTAAATCATAACTGGAGAATAATAAACACTAATTGGGGATTAATAAGCTCTTAACCGGAGATTGGTGAATTCTAATCGGGATGGATGCACCTTACATCCGAATGTACACAAGTTTTTGCCATCGACAAAACCCTTCAACTATAAGGCACATTTCAATTTAGACATACTTCATTTGCATTAGAAAATTGAACCAATGCAGTTTGGTATAAAAAATTTGGGAATGCTGCTCAATAACAAGAATCAAAACATAATTAGAGAGAAATCGGGTATAAAATCAACAGGGATCTTATTCAACTGCATGCATTTCTAATCATCCACATCTTGCAAATGATCCATATAGAAATGAGAGCAACATTGCAGTAATAAATAATATATTGAGCAATGCACAAAGTGGCAAATACGTATACAATATACAAATTGGACTCTCCCTAAATCATAAACACAAACATGTAAAAAAATCATGCAAGAAAACACTCAAATTGGAACAGCCATAGCTCGAAATCTCATACCTTCACCGAGAAAATCTCCTGAAGCGAATACCAGGTGCCGATCACACCGAACAAGCTACCCAACACGATGATAACCAAATCCGAGCTCGCCCGTCTCCAGCTCATCTCATCCCTGAAGGTTAGGTAATGAAACAGAGCCGGCAAGACGAAGCCGAGCACGCAGCAGGTGCTGCTTCCCACCAACGACAAGAAATCGGCGAAATTGGGCACGAAAAGCGCCACCATCGTCACTCCCATCACCAGCAACCATCTCAGCCAAATGCAGTACCTCCCATCCCAAAATCGCCTCTCGAAAACCTCGTAAACAGGGTTCATCATAAGTGGGAATGTGAAGAATAGGTTTATGCAAAGCCCTAATTGCACGAATGTGCTCATTAGCCCTTTCCCCAAATTGGCTGTGATGATGTCTTGTGTCTCGGCGCCGAAGGCGAAATACCCCATCACTCCGAACGCGCCGTAGATCGAGGCGATGAAGATCATCGTGAGGCAGAGGATTCGCCCGAATTTCGACTTATCCTTCATCTCCGCCTCGAGAGGGAGAGCCATCCCGACGCCTTCGAAGGAGTAGACCGCGACGCCGAGGCCGTAGAAGAAGGTGGAGAAGGTGCCAAACGCCTCAATCGGCGGCATGCGCTTGCTGAATAACAGCGCGTCCTCGATCATCACGAGCCCCATCGCGGCGAGGTCGACGATGTCGGCGAAGATGCTTAACGGAGCTAGTAGAGTTAGGGATGGGATCGAATTCAGCGCCAATTCGAAGGGGAAACACCCCCAGATGTAGAAGGTCTTCGCCGAAATCCCCAAAATCGTAGGGTTTGCCGCCGCAGCCGCGGCGGAGAGAGCGAGGGAGGAGGAGAAGAGATTCGCGAGCGTGTTGCCGATGAAGATGAGGTAGCCGACGCAGAATCCGGCCTGGGAGAGGACGATCATCAGATCGACGGCGGATCGGCCGACGCAGCCGCAGACGGCGAACCCTAGGTCGCCGAAGGAGGCGATTTTGGGGGAATTGGAGCAGACGGTGGATTCCTCGATCCGTTTCCGCGTGCGCACGAGCAGCATCATGCCGTGGTAGGTCAGAATCGAGACGACGAAGACGGTGATGAGGCTGGTGAGCCAGCCGACGCGCATGAAGGTGTACGGCAATCCGAGGACGCCGGCGCCGACGATGGCGATGAAGACGTTGGCGAAGGTCTTCGGCTGGGAGGAGAGGACGACGGCCTTGCCGCCGGAGGAGAGCAGCGGGATTTCGACGCGCGGCAGCGAATTCGCCGACGATTCGCCGTCGCTCTGCCTTCCGATCCCCATTTCAGCGGAGCTCGATTTTGGAAAAATGGCGATTTAGGTTTTAGCGATTGAGGGGAAAACCTAATTGGGATTTTGAGATATTTTTTTGTATTTCTCTGATTTTTGAGATATTTTTTGGGGAGGGAAAAGGAGGAGATTAATTGGGAAGAGGAAGAAGCTATATTTTTATTTTTATTTTTATTTTTATTTTTTAGTTGTTACAATTTTTGAGGAGGCGGGAGATGGATGGAGGAAATGGAGGCGGATTTGGGTCCAATAAATCGGCCCCTCACACTTCTGCCCCATCTTTTTGTCGTCTAGCGATTCCACTCATGTCATTTTTCTACCAATTAATTATTGTGATTAATAATCACTTATAATATGACGTTTGGATGCAATGATAATTTTATAATTCAATAATTTAAAATAGATAAATAGAGTTTAATAGTTATTTCGATATAAATATATTCCGAGTAAGTGATCATGCAATGACGTCGAAGAAAATGTGACGTGAACTATTAGAAGCGGACTTAACTATTATTTTTTTACCACACAAGATAAAATGATGTTATTTACTTTGAAAGAAGATAAACATATTTAGTTTTATCTAAATTTTTTAAGGTCAAAATATTCTTGTCAAAATATTTTTAAAAAGTTGAATAATGTTGTTTTGTTTTATATAGCAAAAATTAACTGTCAAATTAATCAGCTTTTGTTAGTTCATATCACATTTCATTTGACGCTATTACATAATTAGATTATATTTGTAACAAAAAAGTAATTATTGGATTATATTTACTTATTTTAGAAGATTAAACTATAAAATCCAATGCACTCAAAGGTTCGGCTATAAATAAAAACAAGTTGGCCTCCCGAGCATCGGGAGTTGGTGTCAGATTAAAGGTTTTCTGATTCGCGATGGAAATTATGTTGAGTGGTCCAAAAACATCATTTGCTCTACGTGGAACCTTATGCAATTATCATTTTTCAGTACTTCTTGTACCTCCTCTCTCTTTTCTAATAAATCTTCCTTTTTGCTTAATAAAATAAAAATAAAAAATAGGCCTACCAATTTGTTGTGTAGCTCTTCCACTTGCGTAATTTCGTACTCTACTAGTACTAATTATTGTTTTAGTTGGTTTATTGTGTCTATATAGGCAAGTTTTATGTGTTTTTAAACAAGTAGCAACGACCGAATTATATAATCCGTGATGATTAGTTCTAATCATTACAAAAAATGTAAATAAATAATAGAACGGGGCAACACTGGCCGTCACGATTGATAATAACTTCATCATAATAGTAACAATAAATTAATAATACAATAATAAATTTTAGTAGCGACCTTTGAAGGCGACATGCCACCTTTTACGGATATGGATAAACAAAATATAAATCTGGCAGCAAAAATCGTGTGGCTGTCAGAAATTGCAGGCGATTATCACTATCCGAAACCTACGACTTACCAGATTTGGTAAGTTATCCAATTACTGTGTCAGAAAACCAGCTGCTCGTATCATTATTTTTCACTCAATTTCAAGCAAAAAAGAGTAGATTCTCATTTCAATTGTCGATAATGAAGTTCAATATATGAAATTCTTACACCATTTTATAAGTAGCATTAAATGTAAATGAGATAAACTTAATTACTTTTATTTTAAGCAGAACTTCACTAGTTTTAAGCCAAAGAAAATAACTGCTATATCGATGAATAACACACCAATTTTAAGCACTGTTGATAGACACACATTTGAAGAAACACAAATTGCTTCATAAACATTAACATAATAACATAAATATTGGAGTACTGCAACTTTATTGCAATTCATCAAGTTTCAACTTTCAACCACTTTCTTATTCAATTTGAAGATGATGAATACATCTCCCATTATCTTCATCATCATTTTCACTCCACTATTTGCATCTTAACTGGACTATTTTCAAATTTTCACAAAAGAAACCACCAATTCAAACTATATTGATCTCTCTTCTTATTCAATTTGAAGGTGATGAATGCATCTCCCATTCTCTTCATCAACATTTTCACTCCACTATCCTTTCATCTTAGCTGGAATATTTTCAAAATTTCACAAAAGAAACCACCAATTCAAACTATATGTATCTCTCTCCTAAAACTAACCTCAAAATTTATAGTGATTTGCATATGGATCAGCCATTGCTCTTCTTTGCCTTGGCGCCGAGGGCGAAGAACTCCACAATGACTTCAATGGGCATGCCCTTGGTCTCAGGGACCTTGTAGTGCACAAATGCCCACGACACGATACTCGCAAGCGCATACATGCTGAAGCAGCCGCCTAGGCCGATGGAGGAGAGCATCAACGGCAGCGTGTAGGTGACGATGATGTTGCAGAGCCAGAACGTGAGGGCGCAGATCGGCATGCAGATGGCCCGGACCTTCGTTGGGAATATCTCCGCGCACAGGATGTTTGGGATGGGGCCGTACCCCATCGCGAAGAAGCTGCTGTAGAAGAGCACGCTGGCTGTTGACACGGCCGCCTTCACCATGTCCGACACCTGCACGACTCTCACCATCACTAGAGTCACGAGGGACGCTGTCAGCACCGGATTCGTCATCAGCAGCAGACCCCTGCAGCAAATGTGTCAATAAGGTGTGATTAGACTATAAAACGACGGAGATGTGGTTGAGGGATTACCTTCTTCCCGACGAATCCATGAGCTTCATGGCGATGGTGACGGCGGGGAGCATTAGCAAGGTCATTACAGCACTGATGAAGAGAGATGCTGCTTCTGAGCTCATCCCCAAATCTGCCAAGAGCACTTGAACACCGGCTTGCTCCAGAATTTGTGGAGTGTAATACAGAACGGCGTTTATGCCTAAGAACTGCACGGCGCGATGACTAATCGGTTAGTATAAGCTTAGGCTCATCAATACACATTTACACCAAAATAATCCATGTTGCCTCCTCTGTGTAGAAGCAGAGGCTTTTGGGCTTTCTTGGAATTAAGTTTGTGATCTAACAAGAATTTCCAGCTGTTTTACTTGCTGTATATGCCGAATTTCCACTAAGAGATTCTCCAATATAACAACTTTTATATCAAACCTTATTTGAAAAAATGAGGTAGCAGAACTTGATTGAATACTAACTTCACAAATTTTGAGAGACAAATATCAAAATCCCAAAGCACGAGCAGATAAGAATGACCACCATTAGTATATACAGTTGATCAAAGACAATGACAACATAAAGTAGACAATATAATATACCTGCTGCATCATTTGGATACCCATCCCCACCAACAAGGCATTTTTCACACCAGGTTCGAGTAGATCCCTCAAACGAGGACCTTCCGAGGCAGCTGCAGTGGGACGAACCATGCCCGGCCGCATCAGCTGTTGCGGTGATATAGCAGAATGACTCACCAGAGCAGCAGCTTTAATGTACTCTCCATCTGCAGGGTCCCTCCAAGAGCTATGGATACTATCCTCATGCAAATACACCCTTTTAAAACTCCCTTGTCTCATCCCATCCGGACCGTCTCCCTCTTTGAATTTCCACGCGAGCTGCCAACCACCACCTATGCCTGTCATTTCACCTCCTTCCCCAGCCATACTCGGCATACGGCTTCCCTGACCACCAGCCATACTTGGCATACGGCTTCTCTGGGAAAAAGATCGAGTCACATGCCCCCCCACGGCCGTTGTCTGCCTGGACATCTGTGGTGTACGCAGTGGAGTACGTAAGTCTTCAGACTCATTCATCGCACCAGCTCCATAGTCGTCATCATGCCTTCCGGAGTGAGGCTCGCCGTGGTCACTCAACATGCTACCAAGTCGGGAGAATATGTTGTTTCCCGGCTCTCCCAGCTTCTCGTGGACACTGTCCATTAGCATGACAACGGGGTCGACCTGAAAAGAATTCTGCCTTCCTTGATAATCAGCAGCCGTAATGCTGTCTGATACACGCAAGGCTACCATCGAGGTGACCCCATCAGGCCCCAGCATTTTGAGCTCTTCCTTCTCTGCTCTCTGCTCCTCCTCATCCATCATACCCTGTGGCCCAATCACATACTCCTCAATGGTCGTTCCGCCCCCGACCTCAAGCCCTTCAACTAGCAATGCCATCTCACCTGCTCATCAAAAAAACTCTCAGAATTCTATGCTACATCAAAAAAGCTACATTACTTACCATGATGCAGATGAACATTGAGGAGTGTTCACTCTTCACAATTGACAATGTATATGTATATGATTGAGTATTTTTATCTTCATCACTAGGATTTCTCCAATCCTACCCCTTCTAGTGTGGGATATGAATCAAGCAAGTTACCACAAATTGTAGAAACTATCAAGGGCCAAATTTTCAATCCATCTTAGTAAACAATGGATGCCTATACTATTTTCATCCATCTAGGAGGACTACCCGAGATTGAATGGGCCCGAGATTACCTAAGATTAATTTTGTCATACGTGGCATTGTCTCGAAAATAAGTACCAGGCCGTATCTAACCAAACGAACCACATATCACAACATATCACAAGACTAATCTTATCTAATCCATCAAACCGAACATATAAACGATCATTTATGGAATCGACAGGAGTATGAGAAGAACTGACCGGAAACATCATCTTTCCCGCGAAGTTTCTGCAAAGCCTTCTGAGCCTCAATGGCTCTGCCCTTGTTGAGAAGCCATCTAGGAGACTCGGGCAAGTAAAAAATCGTCAAGGCATAGAAGACAATGGAGGGAGCAAACAGAATACCAAGAATTAGCCTCCAATTCGAGGCGCTGTCAAGCATAGACATGACGAAAACAAAGGAATTGCCGCCGAAGAGCCCACCGGTGTACATGAACTGAGGAATAGTGCTCAATAGTCCCCTCACTTCCGGCGGCGCCATCTCCGATATATACATCGGAACGAATGTGACGGCCAAGCCGATGGCGCAGCCGGCCAGCAGCCGGGCAAACAGAAGCAGGTAAACATTTGGGGACCACAGCATCAGAACGCCGCTGACGACGTACACGACGGAGGAGGCGGTCAGCATCGGCCGGCGGCCGAGCAAATCGGAGATTCCGCCGGAGCACATTGTGATCACGGTGGCTCCGATCAGCGGTAGTGCCACTGTCAGACCTACCATGCTAGGTTTGTCTTCCCATCTGTATTCCCTTTTTATGTGCGCGATCACACCTTAATTACCAAATTTTTGGAATGAAAAATTCAATCAGATAAAGGAATCGACGAAATTGAGCAATTACGAGAATGAATCGGATTGATTACCTCCGACGACGGCGTTATCCCATCCTTGTATCAAGTTGCCGACGGCGGCGACTATGGCTACGAGCACAGCCGTATTCATCTTCCTTCTCTGACGAATTCAAAACCTGTAATCGAGCTGTAAAACACGCGAAAAAAAAAAAAACGAAATAAATCAATGTTGTGAAGATCTACACAACTGGCGGAAGTGAATCACAAACAGCACAGAAATTGATCGATTAGATTAATAGCCATTTCCAGCAGCGGAGAATGTGATTAATTACCAGATCGCCGGAGCTCGAATTGGATCTCTGCTGCAGCGAAAAACACGCGAAAAAAGGAGAAACAAATCAGTGTTGTGAAGATCTACACTAACTAGCGGAAGTGAATCACAAACAGCATCGGAATTGAATGATTGATTGATTAATAGAAATTTCCAGCAACGGAGAATGTGATTAAATATTTAAATTACCAGATCGCAGGAGCTCGAATTGGATCTCTGCTGTGGCGGAAACGCGAAGAGGAGGATTTTGGGAGGCAGCATCACAGAGTGAGAGAAGAGAGGGATTTTTTGGGGATTGAGAAAAAAATGGGGAAACGAAGAGAAGAAGGAAGCTGAAGATGTGAGTAGCGTTAACGGAGGCGAAGCGCCACCTTGCATGCGCAGCTAAAAGCGAATCGTGCTTATTTGAGTGGATTAATTAATGGATAAGCTTGCGCCACGTAATTAATCACATCATTATCAAGTGAATGATAAATAGCTAAAAAACAAAATAGTTGTTAATTAATATACTAACAAATACTCCCTTCATTTCAAAATATAAGTCTTCCTAAGTATGGGCATATATATTAAGAAATTTTTTTCTTCTTATTCAACCATAATTAATTATATTAATGAAGTAGTTTATTTTATTAAATTTCACACTTTTATTCTAACACGTCATCTTCCTCCCAAAATCTTCCAATAAAAAGACAACACATATGGTAGTAATAAATTTGAAATTAATATTTATTTAAATAACAAATGTAATATTCCATTCAAGTAATAAATTTATAATTAATATTCATTGAAATATAGGTCATTAATGTAGAATTAAGCCAAAACAACTTACATAATGAAAATAAGAAAATATGGTCAAAAGACTTACATTTTGAAATGGAGGGAGTAACAACAAGTGGTAACTGATAACTAAAATGCACTTATGGAATTAGTTAAAGTTAGAAAGATGATCAAAGTTGTATGAAAATTTACTCAGAGGTGTGTTTGGCTTAAACTCATTTTAGAAAGTTTTTAAGTTGGAATAATTTATGTGATCTAATATATTAAAAAATTAGTACTCCCTCCGTCCACAAAGAGTGTTCCACTTTGTGGACGGCACGGGTTTTAATAAAAAATGAAGGAATTTTGTGAGTGGGGAAATGGTCCCACCATGTGGATTAAATAAGTGAATGATAATTTCTGAGTGGAGAAATGATCCCACCACCTTTTTGCCAAATAAGGAAAGTGGAACACTCTTTGTGGATACCCAAAATAGCAAAAGTGGAACACTCTTCGTGGACAGAGGGAGTATAAATTATCTCCGAAAAAAATTAATATAAATTATCAAAGTGTTTGCATAATTAATGAACTTATAAGCTAGATAAAGGTATTTTTAAGAAGAAAATGTAGTCTAAGAGAGAAAATTGAACATAAATGAAATTGGAATGATATATATTAAAAATACCAAACTATATAATAAGGCTATTTCGACAAATTGATTGTTGCTTATAATTAAGATTATTATAAAGTAAAATCGGAGTTGAAGAACTTATTTTTTGGAAATTTTTATAAGTTGTTAAAATTTATTTTCACAATTTATAAGCTGTTTAGAAACTTATTTTATCGAATATTTTGTACGTCTATAACAAATTATAATTTCATCCAAACACTCTCTTAGAATTTCATTAAAAATTGCGATTCTTGATGGTAATATATCCGAATAATTCCATTAGAAATTATCACAATTTAAATAAAAATTTCATTTTCATTACCTTTCCTCATATCATGGAAGTATTTTGTAATTTTCTTTTGTAGACTACTGATTTTTAGCAAGTGTGATTATGACCAACACATCTTCCTTCTTCACTGTCGCTTTTATAAAATCATGGGTTACAACAAAATTGACCAAGTAAAAAAAAACAAGAAAATAAAAATGAAATATTTGGATTTTCTCCATTTGGGCCAAAGTCAGTATAAATGGGCCGAAACGTGACATCCCTATCCAAAACCAAAGCCCAACAACAGAAAAATTAAAGCAATAATTAAGGATTAGGGCACCAGCTAATTACCCCCTAATTAATGTTTAGGGCTCTTTCGTGTAAAGATGAATAAATTCCCTTCTAATTTTGCGGGTCTCAGCATGTAAACGTGGAGCCATTTGAGAGCAACGACAAATGCCGTGGTATATATGCGACCAATTCCTGCAATTTTGGAAACCAAAAAAGTCGCGAATCGCAATGCCAAACCAGTCTTCAGCTGCAGCTATGAGCGAGCGCTGCTGCTAAATCCGTTTGAAGCGTCGGATTCTGGCAGAATTTGGAGATGGAGGCGTGGCGGCGGCGGCGCAACATCGAGGAGTTCTCGAAGAGCTACTACGGCGTCTGCGCGGCCGGAGGAATGCTCAGCGCCGGAGCCACGCACCTCGCCATCACACCTCTCGATGTGCTGAAGGTTAACATGCAGGTTTTGCTCCGCTTTCCTCGATTTGTCTGTGTCTCTGCTTTTCGATTTTTGTGTTGGTGATTTGCATCGCTCGTGATCGAGCTTTTTTGAGGTATCAGCTATTGATTACTACGCGATTTTATATGCATTTCACGTCTGATCAGTTCATCAATCCCTAATTTCGCTCGTGGACCTATAAATCCCTAACTGCGGCGTTTTGATTTCTGAAGAAAATTATTTTTATGAATTGAATTGCGTTAATGTGTAGAATACTTGCATTACACTTAGCTAATTCCTTCATTTCCCCCTAGTTTTCTGAATAGAATTATGTTCATGTTATGTTGTTTGGTCATTTCGAGATGATTTTCGTTGTATGTAGCTTCGAGTGAGGTTTTCGAGTGCTACCTTGATCTCATACAAAACTAGAAAATAAAGGGAAAAAAGAGGGGAGGTGGTATGTGTTTTTTAGCTGTCGCCATGTTTGCTAATTTGCGCATTTGGCATCATATCAGGGTTTAGTACCCTTTGCAGAGGTTTCAGAGTGCTACCTATATTTATTTCAGATAAAAATGGAAAATAGGATAAAAGAGGAAGGGGTGGGTGCGGGTGGGGGGTGATGGTATTTTGAGTTGTTGCCGTCTTTGCTAATTTGCGCATTTCAGGTAAATCCGATCAAATATAATGGCATCATGTCAGGGTTTAGTACTCTTTGCAGAGAAGAAGGTGCTTCGGCTCTTTGGAGGGGTTGGTCGGGAAAACTTATTGGTTATGGTGTGCAAGGTGGATGCAAATTTGGTCTCTATGAGTATTTCAAGAAGCTTTATGGTGATGTGCTGGTGAATCAGAACAAGGGTGTCATATACTTCCTCAGCGCTGCATCTGCGCAAGTGTTTGCTGATGTCGCTCTCTGCCCATTCGAAGCTGTCAAAGTTCGAGTTCAGTCGCAGCCAAGTTTCGCCAGTGGCTTGGCCGATGGATTTCCTAAAGTTTACGCTAAAGAAGGGGTTTATGGGTGATTACAGCTAACTCCATCAAGTTTGATTTTACATTTTGTGAAGTCAGTCACACCTTGGGAATTGCTGACATGTGTTGCGTTTGAATTGTTTGCAGATTGTACAGAGGACTTCTTCCACTCTGGGGTCGTAACCTTCCATGTAACGTCCTTCCTTCAATCATCTTCTTTTTATTTGGTGCTTAGTGTGCTTGATCTTGCATTACCAGTAACCTGTCTATTAAAAGGCTTGACTGAGTGAAGTGAGCCAATAGGCAAATTGCCACCTTCAGTTTTGCTCTAGAACTCTATGTTATCCAACATGTTTGGCTTGTGGTTTATGTTTGCGTTATTGGTTAGTTCATAGAATTTATCTACATGTCGCATCTTAGTCCGTGTTCTTTCTTACGTGAACTGTACCTTTTCTCAGATAATGCATTCTTTTCTGCTTAGTGAACTCTAGAAAGTCTTAAGGAGTGGCTACATTAGTCCCTTCGGACCCCAAAAAGATGATCTCTTCCAAAACCTCGTCCCATGAACTTCTGGGGTCTCTATCTATGTCTAGGTCGAGTTTGTCTCGAACATCTAAAAGAGGATGATTGCATTATGATCCGTACCTTACCAGACATTTTCTCTGCATTAGGGAGATCATAGTTGGTAGAGCTAAGGCTATTTTGTAAATTATAGTTTCCGATGTACTCACTTTCTATGATAATATTGTTTTGTTGGACAGCATCATATGTTAATTTTTTACACTACTGCTGACTGGCATCCTCATTTTGACAGTCTCCATGTTTATGTTCACAACATTTGAGCATTCCGTGGATCTAATGCATCGCAAAGTTATACGAAGAAAGAGAGAAGATTGCTCAATACCCCAACAACTTGCTGTGACATGTTTAGCTGGATATTCAGCTGGAATTGTTGGTGCTGTGATCTCTAACCCTGCTGACAACATAGTTTCGTCTCTTTACAACAAAAAGCATCCAAGTATACTGCAGGTATTTTGTCGGCATTCAATCCGTTTATACCGGTTCTCATAGAAAGCAGAAACTAGGAGTATATTTCCCATGTTGACTGTTGTTCGTTCAGGCTGTAAAGAAGATCGGCCTCGCCAATTTGTTTACTAGAAGCCTCTCAGTTAGAATTGCTACCGTGGGTCCCGTTGTTACGCTGCAGTGGTTTCTCTACGACAGCATCAAGATGTTATCTGGACTGTGAGTATAACAACTCCAGCTACTAATCTTCATTTTTAAAAAACGAAAACCTTATGCTTTTGCGTATACAGACCTGCTAGCGGAGGGGTGAGAACGCATCTCAAAGATGCCGAGTTACTCGGCTATCAGGCAGCGCCTTAACGAAGCCAGCTAGTTTGTTTCTCCGGACTCAAGAAAAGGCCGTCTTTTGACAGGGCGCTGCAAATAAAGAGACGTCGTTTTGAGTTTAATCGTCTCAGCCTCGAGTTTATGGGAGGCGCCGTGCTCTGGTGAGTTAGCTAGAGGGCAGTTTCTTTCTTGGCCAGATTTAATGTTTATGGAAGGAAAAGGCTGAAGATTTTTGTCCAAAATATAGGCACATCATTCATAATTATATGGTATGTTATGTGATTGTAATTTTGTAAATAAAGCATGAAAAAATGGTAGTGATACAGCCAGTCATTGCAGATTCAGTCTTTTATAGGTTGACTGCGGCTTCTAGATTTTTTACTAGTTTAAAGGAATCAAAGTTTATTTAGCTCTATATATATGTATGAGTTTATTGCATTTCTTTCTACATTTATTTTTTTTATAGAAATATTAGGTCTCTCATCTCCATCTAATGCCTCGATTATGTACGGATATGTAATCCTATTATATAGTTTTATCAACCTAGTTATGAAATAAAACGCAGCTCTCCTATTTCGATTGAAATTTCTCTATTAAAAAACAAATTGCATCTTTATCTATGTTTCAATTGAATAGATATGTAGATCGTATTATGTTTGGGATGACTTATTGTATGACAAAGTATTCTCAAACGCATACCAATAGCCTTTTTTTATAAATAAAAATTTAAAAGCCGCTTAATGTCAAACTCGAATCTTAAACTTTTTAGTCGAAGAAATTAACAATTCTACAACTAGGCTATCATTATTTTTTTTATAAGTCCTATTCAAATCTTTTAGCCCGCCACAAAATATAGATTGCCTCTAATATATCATATCTTCAATGGATTGTGTTAATTCATTAGATTTATATTAAAATACTAAAAGAATATACATTAAAATAATATTTGGTTTTATCTTCCATCTCACACACACATACGCGGGTGTCCAGTACGAAGAAGAATAATTGGAAATACAGAAATTCAGAAATATATAAGTGGTTTAATTGAATTCTTTTGTTACATAATGTGTGAATGTGAGTATAGTGGACCGCCTTTACTTTTTATTTTATTATTGAATTTGACTATTTTAGAGTGTGGGTTGTTAAGCTTAACTGGTCAAGTTACATATACATAATGTTCACACACATCTCTCGTTTCTTTTTATTGAAAAATGGGATTAGTTAAATGACAAAAACTGTTAGCTAAATTGAAAGTGACGTGGGCCGGAATTTCCTGTCACCTCCCCTGATCCAATCAAAACCCCTTAATTTAATTAACCCAATAATTTAAAATAAAATAAAATAAAATAAAAGCATGTGAATAATTGTATCAAATATCAATAATCATACAATGCCGACTCTTGACTCATTTTCTTGATTATTATAGCGCGTTCGCCCCAACGACCACCTCACTAGTCCAAATTGGATAGCTCACTTATTTTACCAATTTTGTCACTA
Organism: Salvia sclarea; assembly: GCA_036873715.1. NCBI lineage: Eukaryota > Viridiplantae > Streptophyta > Magnoliopsida > Lamiales > Lamiaceae > Salvia > Salvia sclarea. The sequence continues at coordinate 288,290 of JAYJMF010000091.1, forward strand.
CTTGACCAAATGAGCTGTCTATATATAAACAATCTAAACAAACAACCTGATCAAATCACCAAATTAGAAAATTACTCAATCAAACTACCAAGAAAAAGAAGAAGAAGAAGAAGAAAAGATAGATCTTAGCTCATTTGATCACTCATTTGCTCAAAGAAGTTGGATATGATGGAACAATATGTGCTAGGTTGCTTCATTGCCTTCACTCTAGCCTTCCTTTTACTACAAAGATTCACAAAAAGTGGAGAAAAATCAAAAAAGCCGGCGGCCGGAGTCGAGCCGTGCTCGGACAAGGCCGCCCGAGGCGTGGATGGGCCGCCGGATGTTGTCATTGTCGGTGCCGGTGTCGCCGGCTCTGCCCTTGCCTACACTTTGGCTAAGGTATGTGTGTGTGTGTGTGTGTGTGTGTGTGTGTGTTTTTTGAGGTATGTGATTTATGATGTCCTAAAATTAATGTATTGTGTATTGTTTGATTTTAATAGGATGGGAGAAATGTGCTAGTTATTGAGAGGGATTTGAG
>JAYJMF010000091.1:296887-307769 GCA_036873715.1 Salvia sclarea
ACAACAACAAATTAAATTACTCTTATTTATTTAATATTAAATCAAGAAAATTAATTTTAAATATTTTATCATCTTGAAAATAGTTTCTTCTCTCTTTCTCTCCCCCCCCCCCCTCCCCCTCTCTCCTTCCCTCTCTCTCCCACGTTTCTTTCACACACATACACAAAGGAATAGTTTTTTTTCTTCCCTTTACAAAGAAATGAACCCTCGATTTTAACTAAATTACAAAATTGACACTAAAATCAAAATCAATTTCAAATTGATTTTCAATTTGACTCCACATTTAAATATAATATAGATTTTAATTTCAAACGGTAATACAAGTCTGTCTTTTTTTGCTTATTAAGACAATAACTCTTTTGTAACCTTACATTGATTCTTTAAAATTGTGACAAAAAATATGTTTAATTTTACATGTATACATTTTTTCACAATTTTTTTATGTGTCCACGCAGTGCATATAAATTTAAGAACGTTGGAGAAAAACAATATACTATATTATAATAAAGGTTTAATCCATAAATTAGAACAAATATCTAGTAGAATGATGGTCATATTTTTTCACTGGCATACTAATATCCAAACAGATGTACGATTATTACACAATTTTAAATTAGCGTACCGACAAGGCAATCTGTTATATAAATGGTACTATAAATTATTCATCATTCGATTGATCGGGAAAGTTCGACGCCATCCCCTTTTATTTTCAATAAAACTTTTTATTTATTATTATTATTATTATTATTATTATTATAATATTTGGTGTGATATGAATAAAAAAATAGTATTTAAGTTCGTTATATTGTTGGTTTGTGTATTTTCTAAATTAATTATATATATATATGCATGTATAATATGTTTTCATAGAAGATAATTAACTAAAAGTGAGAGCAGAAAATATGATTTGTGTTGAGCTCTCTCGGGGTGATCTAATTCGTAGAATGGATGATTTTTACCCAGCTACTTTTTATCTAAAAAGAATAAGATTAGCAATATTTTCAAAGTCGAATTGTTCGCATATTTAGAAAATGACAGTTAATATATTTAAAGAAAAGAAAAAATAATAAACCCAAGCATAAATAACAACCGCCCAATTAGTAACAACTTTTGCGGCGGCTGAATTGAATTTAGAGTATTAATTTGGTTTTTTAACTAGAAAGAATTTTGCCTGTTTGTTTGGCAAGAATTCTGCACCGGGAAAGTAATCAGATTCCTAAATTTTAAATCTCTCTGTTTGGTTTGATTTTTATGAAATGGGGAAAGTAATTAGAATCCCAAAAACAAGGAAAGTAGTGCTAAATTCTAGGATTCATATTCCCTACAATTGTATGTATTCTTTTTCCACTCTTGGATTCTTGCACTATTTTTATTTTAAATTATCTTTATACAAACTATCATTATAACAATAATAATAATAATATAAATTATTATTTATTATTATTATTATTACTATTATTATTTATTAATTCTCTAATTATTTAATAGTGGTACTATTGGTAGTTACTTAATTAGTTAACTAATTATTTATAATTATAATTATAATTATAATTATAATTATAATATTAATAATAATAATAAGAATAATTATTATTATTATTATTATTATTATTATTATTATTATTATTATTATTATTATTATTGTTGCTACTACTAAAAATTCTGACATTTTTTGACATTTCCCAAACAGAGAATTATGAATATGTTAGGATTTATTTTCCTAGAAATCACTTTCTCAATCAACATTACTTTCTCGTCAAACAAACGAGCCCACCGGTAAGTATGGTTATTTTATAGAAAAAGAGATGAGCATAACTAATATTTTTGTATTTAAATCATTTTTCTGGAATTGTGTTAGAAGCTTTCGTTATTAGAGCAACATATAATTAGATTTGGTGTGAAACAATAATAGCTGAGATTCGTGTTTTGATATATGAGCTCAGTCATTTCCTTAAAAGAAATATAAGCTCACTCATAACTTATTTCAAAATTAATTTTATAAACAATTAAGTCAACTCCTAATTATAAACAATTGCATAAGCTAAGTCAGACTCCTTCGCATTGTAATTTTCTTGCCAAATGTGTCCGCTGAGACAATGATCTTTATTTTATTTTTTTGTTTGAGAAATTTTGGGCCCAATTTACAAGTGCTATATATTTTAGCCGTACAATATGATAATCGTAGAAAACTAAGATGCAAATTATTCGTAAACTAATTAATTCTTAATACATAGGAATTAAGAGATACGAAATAAGACAACATTTAATATGTATATATAATATTATTTAATTGTAAATTAAGTTATTGTATTAAGGAAAATTATGAATATTATAGGAACAATTATAGATTTTTTTAAATAGATCTAAAGAAATAAAAAATAAAAGTAAATGTTGAGGAATATCCTCATTAGTTGAAAAATAAGTTTTGATTTTCGCCCAACTGAAGTGAAGGAATATAAAATATAATTTAAACATAGCAATGAACGATTGGGAGTTGGGATGACCATACGACCATTGCTCTACGAATATTAGGGGAAATAAAAAGGAATATATAAAACTTAGAATAAACAAAAATGTACACTTTCAAACACTGAAGAATCTTGTCCCATTTTGTTGGAATATTGCTCTTTAGACTCAATCTCTCCTCGAACCAACTCTTCCAGAAACTAGTAAATTATTTAACCATCTGTTTCTGAAGCATATTAAATATTGAATATGTCTAAATCACACTAAAATAATGCTATAACTTTTGTTCAACAATGTGACATTTTCCCTTTATATTTACGGGCTGGAAAAATATCTGAAATGTCTTAATTTAAATAGATCAACAACATCGAAATTATAACATCCGTTAAAATTGAGTGATAAAACCATTTGTTGCCGACTTTAGTAAAACGAGTTCACATGTATTTATAGTAGAATAACTAAAGATGATATATATTCCATTAAAACAAAGCTAGAATATTGAAATGTGAACTAGGGTTCTGTTCAGAACCAATCTTTTGTTTAGTTTAAAAAAATAAAAAGATAAAAATGATATTGCCAAGCCATTATTAATGATATTCATCTTTGGTTTGTTTTGAAAAGATACATGTAATTCCAGTTTGGATGTCAATTATTTAGCTAACATAGGAGTATGTTAACTTAGAATTTAAAAAAAAAAATTGAATATTTTAATCTTATTCATATATAAATAATTTATGATAGTTAGGGTTAACCATGTTTATGTCCCTAATTTTAAGTATTTTTTTAGAAAAAGTTCCCAACTTGTTATTTTTTTTAAAAAAAAGACTTCCATCTTCCAAAGTTTTTCTAGTTAAAATGTTCCCAACTTACATTTAGTATAGTAAAACTATAATCTTTCAGCATTTTTCACAAACATTCCATAACAAAATTTGGCTATTGGTAATTGGTAATTAACGAGTTACCTCATGAGATTTTTAGGTGGATTATAAATTAATTGTGCTAGATTTTGTTTTCCAACCCGAGAATCCGATTATGTAACTCATTATCCGTTGCTAAGGTTTGTGACATTGGGCAATTTTTTTGGAAAAAACATTGAAAGATTAGGGTTTCAGTTTGAAAAACGTGAGTTGAGTCATTTTATGAAAGACGTTGAAAGATAAGTTTTTTTCCAAGAACGTAAGTTTCAGAGACATCTTTTTGGAAAAGACCGAAAGTTAAAAACATAAAACGTTAGTAATCTAATAATAATGACAAAGCATACGCACGATAACACAAATAATTTTAGCATATACAGTTACACACGACGACACAAATAATTTAATATACTATATTAGTATAAATTTATAAACAATATATATAATTTAATTTCCGATATAAATTTATAAGCATTTTTGTCACACCTCTCCAACTGTTTCGCAAACTCGTTTATAAATAAGTTCATCCATCATTTTCTTGCTTAAAATCGCTCACAAACACTTTCCAAACTTCTCAAAATAGGAGGGGGGAAAAAAAAAAAAAAGGTCCAAACACGCCTCAAATGGAAACCAGCACAGTGGCGCAGTGCGCCCGCCTCGCCGCCGCGGCGCGCACGGCCGCGGCCTGCGCCGCGGTGGCCTTCGCCACCCTCTACGGCCCCAGCTTCACCCGCGCCGGCCACATCCGCTTCGCCCTCCACATCAAGTTCTCCTCCTTCGCCTACCTCACGGCGGTGCTCATCACCGCCGCCGATGCCTCCCTCGGCGGCGCCCTGCGCGGCTGCTGGCACGCGTTCTGCGCCACCGCGCAGGTCGTGCCGCTGGCCGCGCTCTGGCGCCTCTACGTCGGCCCCGCCGCCGTCATGCCGCTGCCGGCCGCCGCCGCGGCCGTGGCCGCGGCGGCCTTCGCCGTGGCGCTGCCGCGGTGGAGCCACCTCACGGCGAAGCGGATCGCCTTCGGGCAGATCGTGCTGGTCGTCAGCGACGCCGTGCTCAGCGACGGGGCGAGCGGCGGCCACACGCACCCGTTGTATATCGGCGGGAGCACCGCCATCGGGGCGTCGGCGGCCGTCTTCGCGTTCCTCGTCCCATTCCCGGGACTGGCGTCTCATAAGGTATATGGAAAGTTGATATGTGCGTGAGTTGGTCTAGTGGTAGAGTGATTAATGTTTGAGAACGAATAATATATACTCCCTCCATCCTCTAATACTACTTTTTTTCGAAAAATTGTACTTATTTACAAAATTTTAAATAATAGTATATAAAAAATCAAAAAATTATGGAACGGAGGAAGTATATTGTACTCGTTGAGAGATACAAGGAGGTTTGGAGGGGCTTAAGCCCCCACTAAGCAAAAAACAAAGATATTTTTTTATTTTTATGAAATTGTAGAATTTTGATATATTTTGTAAATCGTGTGCAAAAACTCCTATCACCAAAATAAATTACGAAAATTAATGTTTGAAAATTTTCGACTCGAAATTTAAAAATAATATCCCTACTAATATTTTTTTTTGTACGTATCATAGTTTATGAATTATTTTTCACAAGCGTTTCTATACGGTACTGGTGTACCTTCTCTCGTGATAGTGTTTGTTGGATTTTTTTTATTAATATTGTATTGCAGTCTTTATTTTATTTTATCAGTGTACATCATGCTTATGACTTATGAGTTTAATGATAGTTAGGTTTTGGGAAAAAAAAAATAAAGGAATCGGAAATCGGCCTGTGTTGGTTGTTCTTTTGCGAATTAAATTTAGCCGCATTTTCTTTATTGAAAAATGGTGAAAACTGAACTAATTGAATATAAAGACCCATATAATTTTTTATTTTGCTATGTAAAAATATTTTCCTCATTAGTTCTACAATTTGATTATATATTTAATATATAATAATATTTATTTTTTTGCATTTGATAATTTGGTAAATAAGATCTGATGAAGGCCTAACACATTAGATCACAATTCAAATTTATGATTTAACAATAATCTCTTTGAGGTTTCATTTATGAGATTTAATACTCTTCTTCATTTACCATTCTTAACTTAAAAATTCAAAAGCAAGCTGAAATTATATGATGCGAATATAAAATCCTACAAAAGGGATTAATTGGTGTGATTTGATTGTAGATTTTAAAAACTCGATTTGTTTGATTTGGTCAAGTTGTCCACTTGACGTGTTGAAGCATGATACTAAAATATGATTTCACATATGGAATCCAAATTATGCCATGCGAAAACTTTGAGAGAAACAAACTATTAGTAGAAGCTATTCTTTATAATACAAGTATATTGTTGTCCAAAGACATTAAAGTTGAGATACAAAATTCATCGATCAATGGTTAATATTCAATGATAGTAGGGGAGTTCTACTTGAGTTAGTCTAACGAGACGAAGTTAAAATCTGTTCAACTAGTCATCGATCCAAATTCAAAATGTTACGAAACAGTAATTTTAAAATTATATATTTGACCAGTCAGACGATCTAACAAGAGTTCGTGTTTATTCTTGGAATGTAGGTGCAGGAGTTATGCCGAGTGTATGCTGAAAACGCTTCACAAAGAATGAACGTGTATCTACGTGCTCTAACCGCGACGGACAAACATACCAAGATAGACCTCATCTCACAAGCCAAACCCTTGTCCCATAAAGGAGCCAAGCTTTTGCAAAGTATCAAAAGTTTAGAGGTAAATAAATACATTGACATTTTTATTCAATATTCCACCTTCATATCTCAAAATTCAAGAATCATCAAATTAAACTCATTTTCTTCTCTATCTAGGATGCATTATGGTGGGAGAGGCCATGGAGCAAAGTAAACAAGCCAGGAGAGAGACTCCAAAACATGGAGCTAGAAATGAGAGGAATTGAATACTCCTTGATTTCTTCTGCTTCCACCACCCCTTTCCAAACAGCAGAGCAACACCAAATCTCCGAGATCTCGCAAGCCATAACCACGCGCATCGAGGAGAGAATCGAGCAAGTGAGATGCTACTCTCCCTTCAAATCGAAGGTAGAGTCGGAGACGAGAGAATTCTCCTCAACAACAACATCACCATTGCTCGAGCTGAAGCTCCCGGACCCCAACCAGGGGTGGCTCTCGCTCTACCTCTCCTGCATGCACATGTTCCTCAACGACACCTCGTCAGCTACAAGAAATCCACAACCAAAGGCCGGAGACGTCGCCACGAGATTCAAAAATTGGATCCACAAAGTCACCAGCCACGAGAGGCTCGTGTTCGCCACCAAGTGCTCGCTCTGCCTCAGCCTAGCAATGCTGCTCGGGTTGACATTCGACAAAGAGAACGGGTGCTGGGCAGGGCTCACGATCGCCATCAGCTTCGTCACAGGAAGGCAGGCGGTCTTCACGATAGCCAACTCAAGAGTGCAAGGAACGGCTCTGGGGTCGGTGTATGGAGTGATATGTTGTTTCTTCTTCCACTACGAGGGCGAGAGGCTTCTTGCACTTCTCCCGTGGATCATTTTCACGAGCTTTCTGAGGCACAGCAAGATGTACGGCCAGACGGGAGGCGTCTCCGCAGCCATTGCTGCTCTAGTGATACTAGGGAGAACGAAATATGGCGATCCGAATCAATTCGCCATTGCTAGGCTCGCAGAGGTCTTCTTAGGGCTAACGGCCTTCATTGCCGTGGAGATCTTCCTGCAGCCAACCAGAGCCGCCACGCTAGCCAGGAATCACGCGTCTCTAGCGCTACGCACCCTGCACGACTGCATAAAAGGAACGAGAATGAAGAAAAACCAGACAGATCACGACTTTCTCGATTTGAAAGAGAGGAAACAAAATCTAAATCGCTTCGTCTCTGAGCTCAAAGAGTATGTAGAAAACGCAGAGATAGAGCCCGGTTTCTGGTACCTGCCCTTCCGGGCTTCTTGCTACAAGAAGCTCCTTCGATCATTATCCAACATCGTGGATATGCTCTGCTTCATCACCAACAATCTCGAGCTACTTTCCAAGCTAGCTGAGACGGATTCCGGAAGCAGATTTCAGGAGCGGATAAACGATGAGGTGCAACAATTTGAAGAGACGTTAAGCTCTTCAAATGTATATCTAGAGCAGGGGACTATCACCGAGTCCCGAGCAGTGTTAGAAGAGGAGATGGAGGCGGGGAAGTTAGGGTGTCAAGAGAAACCATGTGCTCCGATTACAGAACATAAAGAGACAGAGTGGCTTGCTCGAGAGGAGGGAGAGGGAGAGGGGGATGTTAAGAATGTGAGAGAAATGGTGATTCAGTGCCTAAGTGCAACAAGATTTTGCATCGCTTCAGTGATGAGAGAGTTGGAAAATATCAAATTTTGCATGAGAGAAATAGGATCATTGGAAGATTAACTCAATTTAGCTAGAATTTACTTCTTTGTTCAGTATATTGTGCAACACTTGGTGCAGTGATAATGCCAAACTGATGTAACTAAATCCGAATTTTATTTATCAATACTACAAAGGAATACAAGAATGCCATTCAGCAGAAGCATACTGAAAATCTGATATAACTATTGAAGAAAATATTTTGATATTTAGCTGCAAAACGAAATAGAATTCAATTCGACACATGTCAACTTAAGTAGCAATTCATCCTAAATCACTCTATTTAGTTTAAATATCAAAGATCACACAAAAAAATAAAACTCCATTAGACAATAGCCAGCAAGAAAAACATTCATTAATTTGCTAATGTGATATTAAATGCAATTTCAAAAAAAAAAAATACCTCGATCCAAATGCACCATAGATGACTTTCTGGAATGAAGTCAGAATTTCCACAACTGCAAACAGCATAAAATTAATACAGAATTAGAATAATGACATAATAGATTCCAATTAAGAATGGCCAATTCAGATAAACAATATTGAATTAGCTAACGAGCCATTTGCAGATTCAAAATAAAACATCAACGAATATCAAATCAATCGACTAAATCCAAAACTCAGATGAAATCAAAACGCTTAAACTTCATTAGCTTTCGTGAAACGCAACGATACAAACCAGAATCCCCAATTCTAAAATTACGAAACCTACAATCTAGATCGAATCAACTATACACTGATTAAGACTAACACTAACAGAACAGCTCAACCGCCGAATCCGTATAGAGTGCGTCCCTGCCTCTTGAGGGCGTAGACGACGTCCATCGCCGTCACCGTTTTCCGGCGGGCGTGCTCGGTGTAGGTGACGGCGTCGCGGATGACGTTCTCGAGGAAGATCTTCAAAACGCCGCGAGTCTCTTCGTAGATGAGGCCGCTGATGCGCTTGACGCCGCCTCTGCGAGCCAGGCGGCGGATCGCCGGCTTCGTGATCCCTTGGATGTTGTCGCGGAGCACCTTACGGTGCCGCTTCGCGCCTCCCTTGCCCAATCCCTTGCCTCCTTTGCCGCGGCCGGACATATTTGCTTCTTCTTTTTCAGTTGCTGCTTTGAGAGAGAGAGAGGGAATTTGATTTTGAATTTTTTATTTGGTGATGAGTGAGAAAGTGGTAGCTGGGTTTAAATAGGAGTGATCGTGAGCTGATAATGGATTAGAACCGTCAGATTTTGCTTCTTTAATCGACGGTTGGAGATTACGATCCGTGTGATGTTTTGACGTGGTTTGTGGGCAGTGGATGGCGTCGTGATCTGACGGTTGCGATTGTTTGTTGACTTGATGGCGCGGATTTGGGTTTTCAAATGGATTTGATTATTATGCCTCGATATTATTTTTATTTCTTTTTAAATCGTCGAAAGTTGAACTCAAAAAATATAGTGGCTTGTAGTGTACGATAGTATGTCTTGTTGTATTTTGGTTTTATAGATATATATATATATATATGAATATTTGATATGGGCAATGATAAATTTTCTAAAATGATAAGTACTTATAATATAATTATGTTTATAATTTTCATTTCTGATTGTTTCTTGGCCATAATCTTAAGTTAATTGTAAGCTAATCATGATTGTTGTGGTTGGAGACTCGGAGTGGAGTAGTTAATCGGCTTTGAGATAGAGATAAATATCTTCTCTTAACAGTCTCATTCGAGTGGGGGTTTGAACGAGGGAGCTGACCGGAAAAGGTGACGGGAAGATCACGTCTTGCTTAAGTGGAATTTAACTTATATTTTTATTTTAAAAATTCCTTATAAATATAGAAAACCTCATTAATAGTTTTATCACAAGATCACAAAATGATTTTTTTGACATCATGCTTCTAAGCATGAATTCATTAAGAGTCACTACACATGCTTAGATTTTTATTGGGCTTAAATATTCAAGGCCCACTAACATTGATTTACAGCCTACAGATATGAAGCTAAGATATTTGGGCCGATCTATTTCGAGTTACGACTAATATCCAAAATAAATAGGAGAGACCTACTAAGGCCCATTAAGAACATGAGAATTATTCATTCAGAAAATTACAACAACAAAAAAGGGAGTCATTTTGCTATATTAAAAATAGCCACAACTATAAAATATTAGTAGTATTTTTTTTTATGTAACTATTCAAGAATTCCCCTATACACGTACATATTTAATTGCGTTTTGTGTTATTTGCGTACGAATTATATTTATAATGGCTAATTTTTATATATTATTACCACTTCTTATCTTTCTCGGAGTAAATTATTTATTTTTAAAGCTATCCCCTCTTTTGTTTAACAATGTCTTGATGCCAAGAAGGATAATTCATGATGTACCTTTTCAACATTAAATGTCGTTATGGAATTTGGTTCTTAGATGTGATTGTTTTCACAATCAAGATGCCAAGTTTGGATCGAAACCACGAAGAAAATTGAGGGTCTTAACATACGAAAAAAAAAAAAAGTGTTAGATAATTTGGCGGCTCCCATATTTTGTTAATTTAATGTAATATGCAATTACAAGATAACATGTAGGCTTAAAACCCATAAAACAATAAAATTGGATTTTTAGTAGTAGTATAATTGATAAAATGAAAACTCGTTCAATTCAACCTCTCATATTGACCGACAATGAAATAAAATTATTTGTAAAACGCTAAAAATCTCATTGGATTTTGTAAAAAAGGTTTAAAACGACTTGATTGTTCTACAAAAATGAAATGGCTTCTTTAGCAATTCAACGACATAAACAAAAAGGGCCCTAGACAAAGTGGACGGAATGGTGAAATTATTAGTGTTATTAATTAATATTTAATTATAGGCAATCAGCGGATGAATTGGCACTTTTTGCGGTGCTTTAATCGTGGTATATTTATAAAATAATGTGTTAATCAATTATTTTAATTCCTAAAAAGCAAATAGTAGTGCTATTAATGTTTTGTAGTGCGGGTGAGGGCAAGCATGCATGGTATATAGGGAGGGGATCATTTAGGATTCCTCCTAAAAATGTTAACTAGGATTCAATCTCATCCCTTGATCTTGATTGATGGATGGTCAAGATTGATTCTCCATATTGATGATGCTTTCGTAT
>JAYJMF010000091.1:309876-325547 GCA_036873715.1 Salvia sclarea
TTAAAATCTGTGCTAAATAGTAATACTGATAGTGCTACACACATATGAAAAATGTGCTAAATGAAAATTTCGCACCACAACCCACCCCTATATATATATATATATATATTCTCTCACACACACACATACACACACAAAAAAAAAACACACACACAAACGAAAAAGAATATATATTTATATATATGGGTTTAAATTGCTTTCCAAGCGTGGATGTTTTTGTTGGAGAATCCACAACCAAAATGGCTCCATGGATTAATGCCCCACCCTCCAACTTTATTAAATTTTCTTCACTTGCCAAACAACTAATTTTCCCATTTGCTTCCAATCCACCACTCAAACACCCCCAACCCCACTCCACGCGTGCATATTTATATATATATTTATTTACTTATGTGTGTGTATTATATATCACTTATACAAAAAGATACTTGATGAGTATATATTGTAGTTAGTGGTACTATCTTTGCATTGATTTTTTTAGGAAGAAAAATTTGATTACTTTTAATATATAATGAGAAACAATATCTCCCAGCCAAGTTGGAAAATTATGAGTCCACACGGTAGAATTAAGCACTGAATCAGAAAAACAAGCAAGAACGTGATTTGCATATAACTCATTTAAATGTCGATGGTAAAAGTCCTTGAACGTCTCCTTGATATGAGTTGTTTGGTGTTTTTCTACATGCGAGATAGTGTGTGGCTTTCGAGTTTTCTCATGCCTAACATGAGGCCAACTGAACAATGCACAGTCTTACATATTTTACATTTATTTATCAAGATGTAATGAGTTGAAATTAAGATTTCTTGCATATTTCGCATTTATTTATCAAAATGTAATTAGTTGAAAATTAAGATTAGAGTCCTGACTTTTGGATGTTGTATAATATGATCGTAATAACAATCTCCGACGTTGTACCTTAAAAAAAGTCCTTAAAAACATACACGGATGCATTTATTGACATACATCAATGCTAAACTATAAGATTTGCATTGAGTATTTGAAGTGATTGAAGTCGAGTTTAGTTATTGAATTTCATTTTAAGTTCACAACTATATATTGTTATCTTGTAAAAAAAAACTTACAATTAGTTGAAACTTGATATGCACGTGTTATTTTGGTGGACTTATCTAGATTTGGTTAATTGTATTATGGGTTTCGATTAAATTGCGGTTATTGAATCTCATCAAACTAACTCGGGATAAATTTAGGTGGCTTAGTTACGAATTTAATTATTGAATTGAATTTGTTGTATATGGGGCTTCAAACATTAGAAAAGTTCACACCAACATTAATATTAATTTTATTCTAATAAAAACACTACTACTAATTTAATTGATTAGATTAGGCATATGATGCCCACATATATGTATATGGATCATCGTCATTTTCTCATGATTATATTTTTTCGCATAATACCTGGTTGCATATTCCTACAAATTTTGACTAACTCAAAATAAGCTGTGGGTAGTTTTGAATTAAAAAAAGCTAAAAAGGAAAACTTTCCCTAGTCTTAATATTACAATAACTTTTTTTAAAAAAGTTGGATATATATTATAATACATGATAACTAATTTAATTAGGTTTGACATTATACATGTTTTCGGGTTCATCACCTAAATCTTGATTGAATACGAACTTCAAAGAGCAAAAAGTAATATAAGAATAATTAGTTCGTGCGGCAATTAACAAATTTTGAGATGATTATAATGGTAAGTCACTATAACTATAACTGTGCTAAATTTGATTTCAATATGACTATTTTCTTCAAAAGATAAAACAAATAATAAATAAATAAATTATACTAGTCAATAATAATGGCGTGAAAGGGCCACGATATTACCTTGTTCCTGTGTTCTTGGTGGCTAAGCTACGCATATGGTGGCTCCTCACAATATTCCAACTAACTTTTAATCAAATTTATTTGAACTTTTTTTATAAGAATACTTTAAATCAAAGTTACATGTTAAGATGGCTGCGCCTAATTTTACTATGAAAAATATACTCGTCTAATCCTATAAACTCACCTAACTAATGAATTATCTAAAAGAAATTTTATTTCGTGACAATTTTAGTTCGAGCTACGTACAATTATTAAATTATTCAATCCTCGTAAAGTAATTTAGTAACGATTTAATCTTTCAATGATAAAATTACCAGAGAGCTAAATTTGTCATTAGATCTATATATAAAACTTGAATAATGTGGTTATTGTATGGATTAAAATTGTCACTAATTAAAGGTAATAAAAAAAACCAGTGCATGCATAGAAACGAAAATTGATTTATTTGGTTAATAGCACTTTGTTATGTAAATAAACTACGATTGCTTTACACTGGTTTTTAATAGTATTTTAGATATATACATCGATAGTTTAGATGATTAAATGCTGCAAAAAAGTTAAAGATGATAAAGTGTAAAAATGGGTGGAGTTCATATGACAATTATTTTGTCCTTTTATATTGCACGAAAACTGTATAGATGTTGAGATAAAATATATTCAATCTCATTGTGCTTTTTTTACATTAAAAAATGTAAATATTCGTAAATTGGAAAGTGACTTAAAAGGCTGTGGGAAACGGGAGTAACACCAAACATACTACTTGCAAGTAGATTCTGAAATAAAATTCAACTATTTTACAAACAAAAATATTACTACAGTTAACCTGAAAAAGGTGTGATAATATGAAATGCTTTATTAAATAAGATAAATTTGATTGAGACTAAAACATAACTATACTATTTTTTGAAAAAACATTAAAATTCATTTCCACACATTGAAGTTAATCAACCCGGGACAATTCTAAGTTCTAACATATATGATCTAAAAGAACCAATATTTAAAAAAAAAAATCATAATATTTATATGATCATAATTCCTTATAAAGTCATCAGTTATAGTTTCTTTTTCTAAGAGCTAAATGCGTGAATAAAGTTTTATTCATATAATCCAAGAAAACTAACTCCCTAAACTATGGAAGAAACTCCACGACCACATTATTTCACTAGTACTAAGTATAAGATTTAACAAAATTAGCTAATTCATGTACTACCCTATTCATTGAACAATTAATATACATGAAAAATACCTACGCAAACTCAATACTCTATCATATTGACCATATTTTATTCAAGTCGTGGATATCTAATATAAATATTTTACGATCGAAATCACATAACGTATTCATTGCTATAATGGAATTGGTATTGATAAAAGAAATATACAACTATATCGACCGCAATCTGATAATAAGTCAACTTAGTTTGAAAGTTCGACAACACGGAGTATGGTTCCTATTTTAAAGATACGAGGCGTGTACTTGTACATACGCACTGATTAGCTTCGTATTAATTAAATAAAACAATACACAAGTATATATTATAAGACGAGCCTCGAGGAACCCCTTTACACTTTTTATTTTTCTATAATTATATCTCTTTTTATTTAATTTATTTTTAAACATCTCGTGAATCTATGAATGGATGAGCACTTTATCAACACTATGAACTTGATTGTATTGTTCCCTCCACTCCAAACAACAAGGCGTGAATTTCTCAATATTATATTTTTCACCCGATAAACTTTACCTTATTAGACCTTCACAAATATAATAATTATAATTCCTGCCCCAAGATCTTCTTCTCTGTAACAAAGATTTTCCTTTCAGGTGATGAATCATGGTCGTCTTAATTATTTAATTTCTTGGACAATTGTCCTTTGCAATTTTTTAAACCTTAATACCTATATTTTTTTAATTAATCCTTTTTCCAAACTTTAGTTAATGGATGGCCCATTTGGTTCACTAACCCGATTAATCTTATAGTTTATTCTGGCTTGAGAATTATTTAAAACCCTATTTCCACTACTGTGTCGCAACTTATCATCACCTAATTGCTGAATAAATTTTTGTTTTTTCATAAAAAAATTGATTGTATATGTGTCACTTGGTATTTGGTGACCTTATTTGGGTATTATTTAGGGGGTGGTCAAAACTCACATTTGACTATCATTGTCGATTAAACCTACCACGTTATGATAATTCTGTAATTAATCATAAATTACATGGAATCTTGTATTTGCGTTGGATTTGATTTATATATTTTACTCCATTCAATACATTTTTAATACGTATACTATGAGCTCATTGGTATATACTCAACGTATGTGATTAAACAAATATTAAATTGTGAAACTAATTTCCCATGGTCGTAGCCAAATGAAAAGAGAATATGTTCTTTTCACGAATGGTGATATATTAAAAAATTTGGGATTAGTCAAGTGAGTACATCAAATTAGGTTCTAGAATTTAGCTAACGCAGCCTAGCTACAACAATTATTATTAGATATATGACAATGACAATTGATATATGGTGTCACTCTATCCAATGTTTTAGTTGACAAAAATTGGTTGTTGCTAAATAAAAATTAATGAGCACCTATCCTATACCTCTGGTTTGAAGTTGGTTTTGATCAAACTTCCATCAAGATTTTTTTAATAAGAAAAAAGGAGGGAAATAAAGGGTCAAATTGCATGTAAACGTACAAAATTTTGCTATTTTTGTAATTGCAGACCTTTTTTTGATCAAATAATACACTAAATTGAAAATTCATTTTAGATATGTGAAAGTCTTGTAGCCACGTAATACGACATGTCATATTCGTAATAAGACATGTCATATTAATTAGTTATGTAATAAGACATGTCATATTTTGCCTCACCGAAAATATTCGCCGTGTGCAAAATCAAACAATACTTAAATTGGTGTATTTTTTGGTCGATTTTTTTTTGTCCAATTCCATATAAACTTCGTGTATTTACAGAAAGTTAACCCAAAGATAGCCCATGTATCCTTCATGCATTTTTTAATACGTTTCAATTATTGAAAAAAAAAAACATGTTACATTCAAAAAATATACTATAAAACTCTACAATTTAAACCATGCTATATTATTGTCATAAAATATATATGTAGAAAGTAATAAATGAAACATTTTTTAGTATATATTACTTGATAAAGATCATTAATTTACAACAACTCCAAACAAACAAAAAACTTAGAACCGAAAGTTATAGCAAGATATTAACATGATAATATTTACATTCTTACTTACGAGCATAAAATATTTATCCAACACTAATAAATTAAATATTTAACAATAAAATAGGAGGAGATACTAAAAGAGAGATCGTGATACACATTTGCATAAAGTGTTGCTAATTTGGGACACGAAATTGATGACTAGTTCGATGGTTCAAACACGGCCATAAATCACATCAATGTAAAGTAGAATTAATTCATAGGCCAATTTTGATTTCCTCCTTTCCAAATATTGATATAGTCTATAAAGTGAGATGTAATTGATGACGGATTTCAAGAAAATAACTTTGACAATAGCCTGGAAATTGGACCATATTCTTATAACTGCGAAAAAAAGATAAAGAATAATAAAAAGAAAAAAGTTAGTTTGGGGGCCACTTTATTTTTCTTTACTTCTTTAATTTTTATGTTTTTAGAATTTATGATTAATGGTTTGAATGGTCAAGAATGGATGATTTGGTTTTCATAGGATGCCTTACCCTCTTTCCCCTTTCTGGGCTTTGTATTATTGCCCTAGATTGTTCGATCTCATTGCTTATATGGTAACATACTTTTCTTTTTATTATTTTTCTTCCTCTTTTGGAGATAGGGTTATGAGAGTATAGTTTGTATACTTTCATTTGGTTATCGAGAGTTGTGTAATTTCAAAATAATAATAGTTTGTTTGTATTTAACGAGTAAGTAAAATTATAGTATGAAAATAAAATGTGTTCGATTATTAAATTACTTAATTGATCTTTTTTACATACATGTAAAGATTGAGCTGAGTTTTGAGCATTGTGTTATGAAAAGAAAACGTACGTGTTCATTTTTTTTGTTAATTATGTTTGCAACAAATATATAAGCTTTAGTTATCTCGTATTCTCGTGCATTTTGATTTGGAAATAATACTATAAATTAGAGCTTTTACATATATCTTTGTTGTTGAGTTGTAATATCAATAGAGTATACGTGGAGATAGGACAAGTGGTATTTGAAAAAAGGAGAAGAAACATTGCTGAAGTATATGTTTATTGTTATGTGATGGTTTAATTGTATTCTATATATCCAAACTTGAATTGAAATTATATTAAAAAGGACAAGAAAAGACTCCTAAACACAAAAGGGATAAAAAGCAATAAGAAATATTCAAAATCTCAATGATGATGACGATGATAGCGCAACACCGTATGCATTTGGGTTTGATTAAGACAATGGTAGATAATTCAGATGAAACCAATTAATTAAAAAAAAAAAAGGAAAGAAGATAGAAACAATTTATGTTCCCTTTTTCTCAATCATAGAAACTTATATTATACTTTATCAACTAACGAAGGTGTGGAGACAAACAATCCTTTAGGAATTATTTGGATTTGGATAGTTTAAAACCTAATGCAAAAAGTTGAGTAGGTATTACCGGATTTGATAAAAAAAAAATTGTTTAAATGAATGAAATTGGGAAATAGGGGTAATTGAGGTGTCCATTGATTCGGAAATATTGCTATGGTCTCATTAGATAATTGAGGTGTCCATTGATTTGGAAATATTGCTATGGTCTCATATTCTAACATCACTGTTACATATATATGGTATATGTTAAGATGATATATTTTAAGTAAGTAAATATATCTCCAAAAACTATTTGTGCCTAAAAATCCAAATAATATATATTTGATTTCCTTACAAATAGATTGTTGCTCCTCCCTTCCATGCAAATATAGTTTATTATTCATCTTTTATTTTTCTCATAAAAAAGAAGAATATTTTTAGAAAACTCAAATGATCATTCGAAATATTTATTGTACCTTCATCTCATCTCTTAAAATAATGTAATATAGTGAGCGTTTACCTTGAATGATAAGCTAGATTGATAAAACATAGATTGAGTATTTGAAGGATAGGATTGCAAAATTAGTTCAAAATTGAGCAATCCATCATTTATTCATCAGAGTAAATAATGTATTAGTTTGAATTTTTTTTTTTGAAGAAGAAAAACATGCATTAAAAGAGAAGGCATAAGACATGCCCCCAAGAGTCAAAGAACAATATACAAGAAACAGCAGCCTAGAAAGGCACAGGGCAAAGCTACGGCCCCAAACTCAAACCAGCAAACTCTCCTTGGGCCAAACACAGCAGCCCCGAGGGCACGCAGCAACCGCGTACCCCGCCAAACTAAAAGGCCGACATGCCAGCAACACCGAGGCCAAGACATGCGGCAACGAAGGCCACACTCGCGCCACCCTTCATCCGCAGACACGAAACGAAGCAGCCTCCCTGACTAATTCAGCGCCGGCCACGGATCAGTGCACCAACTGTGGAAACTCAATCCCATTCCTAACACCTTACCTTTGCCACGTCCCCAATTCCATAAAAAGGCCTTAATCTCGCCCAACAAGACGTCATGATTCCAGACCCCGCAATTGAAAACAATATCATTCCGAACCTTCCAAATCGTCCACACAACGCACACCCATAGAGTGGAGAGAAAAAAACGATGACACTTTCTCCTACCCAAGGAGCAGAAATGGAGAAGATTACCAGCGATGTCGGTCGATAAAGGTGCGGCAATGCCGAGCCAAGAAAGGCAGCTCCTCCAGAGAAAAGAGGAACGACTGCATTCCAGAAAGAGATGGAAAGCCGTCTCGTCCCTCTCCATACAGATGGGGCACTTCACGTCAGCATGGGAGTCGAAGATACCCCTCCTCCTCAGTTCAGCCCGCGTCGCAATTCTGCCGAAAAGAGCTCGCCACGCGGTTGCTTGAATTATTTTTATCAATCCATCCTATCATGCAAAGTAAACACTAAAATATATAATATTATGCCCAAAGATCACTAGAGATATATTATATATACCAATGAAATATAAGAATTAATGCTCTTTCAACAACGAAACAAATTACTATAAAACAGATTCATCCCTATCTTTTTTTAGAATGGAAGACATAATATTTATACCAATTATATTATATGACAGAGATACATTAGTTGTCGCATTTATCCACAATAATTTACTTTGCCACATTTTTTAATGATACTAATAGATGTTTATATATCATATATCATGTGTAAATAAGTAACCAATAAACATTGATACACAATAGTCCCTTATAATCGGTGAACACATTATTGTATCAAAAAGCGAGAAACACGACGAAATAAAAATAGAACCCCCCCCCCCCCCCCCCTATTTACTACGAAGACTTAAGGGCCAAGCCTCGTCAAAACATCCATGTCATAAGAAAAGTTGAAAATCGAGAAACACGTCGATGTAACTGGTCAAAACATCCCCGACATTAAAAAGAGTCTGGAAATCGAGAAACACGCCGATGTATCTGTACAACTATTTAACCAACCCGTTACCCACCAGAAAAAAATAAAAATAAAACTATAAAAACAAGAATCACACGCCATGAAACAAAAAATTTGATTGCTCTTAATTTGGCGAAACAAACAGCCCAAAGCAGAGTGATTAATTATTGTTAATTATCATCACATCAAACAATTGGAGGAATCATGCTTTGCTACAACCACCCGCGGGTCCCACCAAAAGACCCTCACGCACGCACACAAAGCCAACCCACTCCATGATTGTTCACACGTTTGGCACATTAATTCATGAAATTGAAACCCCAAATTTGTTAAAAATAAAAACTTTAAAATTACCAAGAATTATTGCAACATTTTTAAATTCTTTTTTTGGGCTGCAGTAAAGTGTAATTTACCTCATTTCTTGGCCAATAAATTTGTGTGTGTCTATATAGTCTCTCACCCACCGTGCACTCCTCATCTTTTGACTGCCTTAAACACACACACAAACCCACACACTCTCTCTCTAGAAAGATTTGAGCTGTTTTCTGCATTTGGGATTTTCTTGATTGATTCTATCTTTGCAAGGATAAGCTGTTTGTGGGTGCTGTCTCTTTTGACTGTAAGTTTCCAATTTTGTTATGTTTGGGATTCTTCATTGTTGAAGGCTGCTGCTTTGAGCTGTATTGTGCAATGTTTTTTGTGATTATTTTAGTGTTTTCTGATAATTTTTGGATGTGTGGCTTTTTCTGTTTGTTGATGTGGCTTTGGTTTGAATCTTGCTTGGCTTTATATTTAGATCTGGTTTATTGGGTTTTCTTTTTTATTGACAAAAATGAGAAAAAGAAGAAAATTGGAAATGGGAGTGGGAAAAAGATTGGTTTTTTCTAGTTTTTTGGTGATGAAATTAGCTGCTTTTAGATCCCTTTGTTTCATTGCTTATTATATTTGAGCCCTATGTTTTGGGATTGATTGTTCATGAAATTCATACAATTAGGGTTATTGGAGAAGAGTTTTGTAGTGAATTGCTTGGAAAATCAGTTCTTTCTTAATGTTACAGTAATATTAGTTTATTGAGTGGCAAAGATGAAATTTTTAGTGTTCATGTTATGTTTTTCTAAGGTTTATATATCAGAAAATTGATGGGTGTGGCTAATTATCTTATTGTGCAAGGGTTCTTGTTGAAATGAAAAGGTCGCTAGCTATAGATTGTGGCTGTTTAATTTCAATTCTTTTCCTATTCCTTGGCTTCAACTTCAAGATTCAAGAATGAAAAGATTAGAATGTTGTTACACTGTAATCTTGATTTTTTCATAATGGGATATGTCTTTTGCTTCCTCTTTTGGTTATAAACACTGAATTAGAGCTTTCATCAATTCCAAATTCGTATAAAGTCTTCTTTTTTATTATTGTGATTTGTGACATCTCTTTGAAATTCCAGGAGGAGGTGTCTGTGGGTGTTGGTGAAAGAAGCGGCAATCGATCAAATTGAAGAACAGCATGCGGTGGTATAGTCTGTCGATTGACGTTTTCCAGAAAGTCATCTCTTTGAACTTGTATTGCCGTGTGATTCTGTAAAGCCGTCTCATCGTTTTCCCCAAAACAAGCTTCCTTAACTCTCTATCTCTTTCTCGACCTTCCACATTAAATCCCTAGAATACAATCTGATTGCCATGGGATCTACTTGCTTCGTCGTCATTCCTTGCTACGTACGTTGGATTAGCTGATCTGTTTTCCCTCGTCCGACCCCTAAACTGTTTTAAGCTCCCTTTCCATTCATACCCTTTCTTTCAACTTAGTTTAGTGATTTATTTCTCATTTTCGGCTCACAATTTGGAGTTTGTCGATTCCCTCTGCCATTTCCTTGCTTGGTTGTGTGGTGTAAGTTTCCAAGAAACGAAATTCGAATTGTTGGATTAGTTTGTTTGTCGATTGTCACCTCTCTCCCGCGACAGTTTCGTGTGAAATTTGAGATAAAAGATTTGGGGAAGTAGTTATGGTAAGCCAAGCAGCTAGTCAGACAAGATTTCGAGCATTGAAACACGAGAGTGGAATTGCTGGGAGTGCTACAATTATAGTTAGAGTAATAGCATGCTTTCAACCTCTTCAAGATTGTCAGGTAATGTAGGCGAAGCTCTTCGCTCGTTTCATTCGTTTTTTTGTTTTCTTCCGAAAATTCTAACGGGGCTTTCTCGTTTTCAGGCCGAATATTTTCGCCATCTACTTAAACCTGTCACGTAGATTCATTTCTTTTCCACGCGTTCAAGTTAAGCTGGATTTTGTTTTATATATTTCTATTTTAGCTCGAAGATTCAACAAGAAGTCGGTTAATTCGTAGGTATGTTTTGAGTACTATCTCGAATCAATCATTTTTCAGTCGTTTGCGTGATTGTGTTGTCCTTGATCGCTCACTTCCGCTCGTTTCGATTAGGTTATTGCTGTGCTTAAATGGAAAAGCATTTCGGGTCGGGGTACGATCAGCACCGGCTGTCGTCTCCTCTGAATCTGTCGGGATTTCCCTTCACGAACGGCTATCTGAACACGGAGCTGGTTCATAGGTACCCTTACCCCGTCGAAGATTCTCCATCGAGAAATCTTCCTCCGGTTCCCGGTTCCGGTTTCCAACAATCGAAGGCGAGCGAGCCAAATTGGTTGCCGAATTGGTTTTACCATAAGCAACATTTCCACCATGCCTCGATTCCCGGATTGAACTCTACGTCCGAGCAGAAGCTTCCAGCCGGCCTACCCGAAGCCGAACGACTCAGAAGCCCTATCCCCGCTCAAAAGAGGTTTCTCGTATTCGACCAATCTGGCGATAAAACGACCCTCTTATACAGCTCCGGGGCCCACGCTCCCGTCCAGTTCGGAGCCGGTGGGGCGCCGAACCCTCCCATCGCCTATAACTCGGGTAGCTACTACCCGTTGAGTTTGAACGACGAGAATTTCGAAAAAGATGCTACGGAGGGCGAAATGCACGAGGACACGGAAGAACTGGACGCCCTCCTTTGCTCGGACGATGACGACAGCGATTTCTCCGAGGACGAGGAGACGAGCACCGGCCACTCGCCGAGCACCATGACCGACAACTGCGTCCCGAAACTGGTCGAGGAAACCGGCGAGGAAGTCGACAGCTTCTCTGTGCCGACCAAAAGGCGGAAGCTTTCGGCGACCTTCGCCTCCTCGGAGCTGGAGAGCGATGCCGAGTCGAGCTGCGGCAGTCGTAAGGAGGAATCATACCCCCGGACGACGGGCTGCAAGAGATCGAGGAGGGATAAGTTGCACGAGACCGTGAGCATTCTGCAGAGCATAATCCCCGATTCCGATGGGAAAGATGCGATGGTCGTGATCGATCAAGCGATTCATTACTTGAGAGCTTTGAAGGTGAAAGCCAAGGCTTTGGGGCTCGACGAACCTTGAGGCTCGTCCCCGTCTCCGTTCCTCGCCAATAAACTGGGAGTCGTGAAGGCTCCCACTGTCGATAAATTAGTCGTAGCAGCGTGGGGTAGGGTTTTGCACGCGAACGTGCTCTAGAAAAAGGCGTAAAAAATCGGGTCCTGGAAGCAGCAGCCATGGTTTCTTGATGATTTCTCGATGTCGCTGTCGGCGTACAGAGACAACGGGGACGAGCAGCTGTGTGAACGCGAAGACTTCTGGGTCGTGGCCCGGGAACATGTGGGCCCCGGGTGCCTCGATTTACCTCTCCATGGCGTTGGGGTGTAGTCGAGCCGAGCCGAGCTTGTATTGTACCAATCAGAAACTGTTGACTTGGATATTATTTCTGTAGCATTTATTTTTTTAAAAAAACTTTTGCTCACTTTTGTTTTAAGTTGGCAGTTGTGAGAGAATATTTTTGTGACTATTATTATTATTATTGCATTTGTTGGGATGTAAATGTGAACTTACGTTTTTGACGTTTGTGTTGTTTTTATTGGGATGTTGTAAAGCAGCGTGCTTGTGTTGTGTTTGTATTTTCAGAAAAACAATGAGATGTCCATTTTTATAATTCAATAGTCTCTCTCTCAAAGATGTGTGATTTCAAGAATTAGGGACCACACGGTTTCTCTTGGGATATTGACCTTTTATGTTGAGTATTGTAGATGTTTTTTCTAAAAAAATTATTACACATAGAGAAAGAAAAGCACACTCACACTATTTTAGAGTGACTCGAATCCCCGACTTCTAGGTTGGAGGGTAAGCATCTTATCAACATACTGTACTTCGTCATCCCGATTATTGTAATCGTTATATCGGGTGAATTTGCTACCTATCGGGAAGGTTTTGACGAGGCTCAGTCGCTAGGCCGTGGTTGGTCATTTTAGGGCTTTCGAGCATTTTTCATTTCTCCTTTATAAAATCCTTATTTAGACTATATAAGGTGGATCCATTTATCTCCATCGAATGTTGAGTATTAATGTAGATACTATATGAGGTGGATCCACCGAGAAGGTTTTGATGAGGTTCGATTCCTATTTGTGGTTTGTCATTTCAGGGCTTTTTAGGTTGAGAAAATTGTTAATCAAATCACGAACTATACCCTAAAATGCAATTACAATATAACTTTTGAATCTTTGCAATTAAATACCAAATCTTTCAATTTTTTGCAATTAAAATACGCCCAAAAATTCCAAAGGACGCGTGGATTTAAAAATTTCACTTCAATACGACATTGTTTCTTATATGAGAAATTTGAACATTTTATTTAAAAAAAGGTAAGGAACGACGTTGTTTCATTGAGCAAGAAATGTTCAATACTCTTTTTTAAGCGGAGAACGACTGCGTTTCATACTCTTTTTTTAAATAAAATATTCAGATTTCTCTTAAAAGAGACGACGTTATGTTGACGTGGTATTTTTAAGTCCATACGTCCATCGGAAAAAATTGGGCGCGTTTTAATTGCAAAAAATTGAAAAGTTAGGTATTTAATTGCAAAGATTCAAAAGTCGTATTGTAATTGCATTTTAGGGTATAGTTCGTGATTTGATTTACAGTTTCCCTTTTAAGTTTTCTCTTTTCTCGAATATAAAATCTTTATTTAGGCTATATATCCATTTATCTCCATCGGGTGTCGATATTTATCGACGATTTTTATGTAAAGTATTTTAGATGCTATATAGAGTGAATTTGCTACCCGATTGTGGATATGGGTGAATTTCCACAATATTTTAGAAACTCATATATCTATCTATTTAAAAATTTATATCGATTTAATCACAGATGCCATGAGAATAATTGCATATGAATCCACTCCACATAAGTGAATGAATAAATAATGAATGTTGTGCAGAAATTGCTAAATAACTTAAGTTGCTTTTATTTTCTTACATTCCCCAACATTTTGATTTTTGTTCCAATATTTTGTCCGAGAATTCAAGCTCTTAGAATAATCCAATATCCATCTGGGCCGAGAAAACATGGGCCAAAAGATTTGTACTATATTATTCAGCACATTTAGTCTCCACACTCCAATCGTCCTTTTCTATTAATACATTAATTTTTTGCTTAAAAATTTTGAGTTATTGACCTGTAAATTACTGAATTTTCATCAAATTTTGGTTTTGCATACTAACTTTAAAATCCGCCTGTAAATTATTGAACTATTGATTTTTCTCATTTTGCTACCGATGAGGATTTCGGCTTTAAAAATGCTGACATAGAACACTAATAAATTGACGTGGTATAATTAAAACGCATGACACTAGCGATGGACGACATTGTGTTATTATGTGTGACTAAAATGACGTCGTATTTTGTAATTAAGATTCTTTTATTTTAAGTCAAAATCCTCCATCGGTAGCAAAATGAGAAAAAATCAATAGTTCAGTAATTTACGGACAAATTTTAAAATTGGTATACAAAACCAGAATTTGATAAAAGTTTAGTAATTTACAGGTCAATAACCCTACAATTTTTAATAAGACTGCACCCATATGGTCTTCAAATGTGATCTCCTTTAAGTTGTCTAGGACTTGACCCTTAAGCCAAAGGAAAAACTGCAAATTAAATCATGAACTTTACCCTAATTTGCAATTGCAACATGAATTTTGGATCTTTGCAATTAAATACACAAACTTTCATATATTTTTTTTTTTGCAATTACAACATGGGTGTTTTTTTTCGGCTAACGGAAAATCGAGTCAACACCCACATCCCCAACGAGCAACCCCTCTTGGTCTCCGATCTCGCCCGTCAGGTCCTTGCTGGATAAATTTGGCGCTGACTCGATTTTTCATTCACCGAAAAAAACACTCATGTTGTAATAAAATTAAAAGTTTGTGTATTTAATTGCAAAGATCCAAAAGTCATGTTGTAATTACAAGTTGGAGCAAAGTTCATGATTTAATTTGCAGTTTTCAAATTACATCATTAAAAAAAGAGAGAGAAAAAAGAAGTAAAGAAATCCAGCCCAACAATAAAAGTAGTTGAAATGGAATTTAGGATGATATTTCTTACATTACTTGAACATCATTTTAATACCAATACAAGATAAGGCCCAACTACCATGGTGGGCCTATACTTTCTTATGATTTTAATGTGCCTATCCTGTTAGTAAAATAATAATTTAAATATATATTTTATATCTATATATTTTAAGTTTAAAAAATTAGTTATATACACTTAATTTAATCGAGTTGGATTTGAGGAATTTTAATCATTAATATCTGCAATAGGTTCGGTTAACTTAGGGAGGGTTTTCGTATGGATACTATAAGAATTGGATTCAAAATAAACGTACAAGAATTAGATTCAAAAATTAACTTAAGAATTAGATTCAAAATGAATAATACTCCATAAGAAAGTCCAAAATAGAATATAACTATATTCAATTTTGACCATATTCTAAAGTCTGTGATGTCGGAAATTTTCTGAATCTGCTCGATTTTGGAAGTCAAGTTGAAATTATATTTGGGTCAGTATCCTTACTCCTATAATAAATAAATAAAACTAAAATTGGAAAATGAGCCCTAGCTAATTATTTCTCTTTTATGACACTAAAGCATTATTATCCACATATTATTCCAGTGGTATATGCGAGAGCATGACGACATACTTCGGAAATGTGATGCAAATTAATGTGTTAATATTGCAATTTTCTCTCTCAATATATTACTACAGTTTACTAAAGGAAAAGCATTAAAGCAATATTTGCTTCAACAGATATACATGACCATCTGTAATCCACATTGCACAGTAAGGGGGCGGCTGGTACGCGGGAATGAAATTAGACAGGAATGGAATGCACTTCGGAATGGAATAACAATAGGAATAGAATGGAATGAAAAAGGTGATT
>JAYJMF010000091.1:325647-345523 GCA_036873715.1 Salvia sclarea
TTGCCGGTCTCATTATCTATATATTAATTATCGAAGTCGAAGGCGGAGCCGTTTGTTGTTTGCCGCCCCCTATTATTATTGTCACTCTCATTATTTATACATTAATTGGGTTGGACCTAACGTTAGGCCGGCCTAACGTAAATGCATGTGCCTCAAACAAAAATTACTGTTTCATTACTGTTCACCTCACACGCTCACGCTCATTTTCATTTAATTTCAACTTTCAATAGCGTCTTCATCACGCGGAAATTCTTCCGGCGACAATCGTCGAGGCTCTTTGAAAAGGAAAACCAATTTCTATGAACTTTGAAACTTAGACGTTCATAGATCTTGATAAATTTAATGCATAAATTTTAAAGGTCGTGTCACGGAGGAATTGAACCCGAAATTTTTAGGCTCGATCATTAACCTCCTACCACTAGACCAACATAGGATGTAAGTGCCACTTTTCATATTCTTTTTCATATTGAAAATTACTTGGACGACATGCACTTCGCTTTCGACGTCAGAGTGGTCGACGCCGCCACATTGAAAAGCCGGAGCAGGCGGCCGCCGCCGTTTGCCTCGACGACCTATCAAGCAGGTTCGATCGCGACGAATTTCTTTATATCAAGTTACTTGAGTTTCTTTATTTTAAGTCCTTGGTTGCTGAAAATTTTAACGAGGACCTTTATAATAATATATAATCAAATATCCTTGTCTGTTGCTGATGGTTTATCCATGGCTTTCACAATGATGATTGGGTAAATCCAACATGGTTGATGGAGAGTGTCTTGACCCAAGAAGTCATGGCTTTAAATGTTGAGAAGCTTTTGTCCACTGGAATACTGGAAGGAGCTAGAATTAAGTATATCTCTGTCTCGAGAGGTACGCAGTTGGTCTATTTGTAATTTGATCCTAATATTCATAGTTTATTCTACTTAATTTGGTGTTGACTCTGGTTTCCAATTTATGGCTAGAAGGGGTTTCCTGGAATTATAAAAAGTGGTATGTGTATATTTATAGTTTTTAATTTAACATGGAATCTGTTAAACTCGATGTGCTTTTGAGCACACAAAAGGAAGTAGTCAAAGTTGATGACAATAACCAAAAGTAATCCTCAGTATGTGAATATATGGATTCGTTCCTCATTCATTCTTTTTCTTTTATAATGAGATTTACTCAATTGGTCAGAGACGTGCGCTGATGATGTGTTGTAAATTAGAGAGAAGAATGTAGAAAAGAAAAATTGAGAGAATAATGTGTATTTATGAGTGTAAGACTAAAAGCCTATATTTACAGGGAAATACAAACTAGAGTAAGATTTAGGAATCACTCTATATAAGGTAGGTCAAGCTTTCTGTAACAAATACAACTTTCTTAATAATCATACTAAAAAAAAAATAGGCAGGAGGGAAAAATATTTTTATCTACAATAATATTTGATGATATTGTCTTGTCGTATGTAACAAAATGGTTTGATTTGAACACAATTTAAATAGTATCATGTGTACTTTTTTTAGTTTCAATTTGTTAGTCCACCTAAGCTTGGATAAAATGCAATAGTATTTGAAGAAAAAAAAGCACTGCAAATAACACTATGGTATAAACTTCTTTCAATATGCCATGTTTCTTTTATTTAATTATCGTTAATGCAAATGACAAATCAATTACATATATGCCCGTCTAGCTCAGTTGGTAGAGCGCAAGGCTCTTAACCTTGTGGTCGTGGGTTCGAGCCCCACGGTGGGCGTTTATTTTTCTTCAGAACTTTTACTGACGCTGTGATTATGTTTTAGTTCACTTTCTTATTCGAAACGACGACGTCTGCGCGAATATGCTATATGCCTTTTTCCTTTACACACTGTTTTTTTCTCCAACTCCAAGCGTGATGACGGCTTCCCGCCTTTTCTTGGGGGGTTTGTCTTCTCTCCAAAGGGCAGGACTAATACTTCGCATTTGGAGAATACAAATCAATCTGCAGTCGGAGAAATCATCACAGCCACAGGAGTGTTAATGCAATGCGTTTGATGTGATTCAGTCGCTCTTTTCTGGTGCTTCCGCCAGCTCCCTCATGCTTTACAAAAATGCTGATTTTTTCGGGATCAGAAACTTGTAAACGAAATTCGGGCAGAGGTGAAGATGCTTTGACGCTGAACCTTTGGCAGCAGAAACTGATGTTGAAGTATTCTAATCATGGCCCGCTTGAAGTTTCACTCTGCACAATGTTTGTGTCTCCACTTTGTGCTTGCTCCAATTTGGCAATCATTGTCTACTTTCCATATTCAGATTAAGAAAATTTCAGATTAGAATCATGCAATCTTGATTAGGGCACCTATTGAAGAAATTGGGAACATGATGCATATTCAAATTTATTTATTCATATATTTGGTGATATTTTATTTTTATTTTTTAGACGTGATTCTTTTGGTATTGCTTGATTACTTCGTTATTGCAATCTTCAAACACTTTGAATTTCATCTGCACTATGAATGGGACCCATTACTTGGTATTTCAATGACTCTGGTTGTTCAAAATCATCATATGTGTCTCAACCAGGGGAGAAACTATTCAGCTTCATATTAGCAAACTAAGTTGGTTTTTTTTTTTTGTTCTTTTTTCTTTATCACAGCTCGAGAACTACTCAGTCTCTATGACATTCAGACTGTAATCGTCGCTTCCATGCACCAATTTACTTAGATCTGCAAGTCAGAATGTTGTGTGAAGATAAATGCAGCTAGCATTGCCAACTCAAGGCCTTAATTTCTGATATATCAACCACATTGAATCTCTATATTATAAGTTTGTGTCACTGTAGTTTGGTTTTTTTGTGGACTGTAGCACCATATAAACAAAGAGACAGTACTAAAACATAAGTGAGATGTACTCTATATTCTAGAGGGGTTATATTTCTTTATACATTACATCAGACATGTTGTATTTATCAGAGAATGAATTACATGCACCTTAATATATCTAGCTAGACAACAGCAGAGAGGGGTACTACTTCCCAAACAGTTTCCTGCAGTGCCGCTTTGGCCAATCACCGACATCCATAACATCACCTGTAATTACCTCATTTATCAGGTCTTTGAAAATCTGGCGTTCGATGTCCAGCACCAGAGCTGGAACCTCACCACGGTAATCTACCCAATCTTCTGAATCATGCATCATATCTGCATTTAACAGTCTGATCATGTCATCTTCCTCATCAAGATTGCAATCTGATATCCGGCAGAGACGGTCCATCTCCAGATGGACTTCTTTCAACATCCCTTGCGGACTTGTCCGTCTCTTTTCCACTGTATATAATCTGCTTGAAGTGATTTTGCGGACTAGTATTTCATCTACCAGATCAAAAATCATCTTCCGCTGGATTCTCTTATCTAAATTCATCTTGTCATTCTTTTCAGAGACAACTCCATGCACTGCCTCCCTGATGTCCTCTGTTTGTTCTAGGACGTGAAACATGTCTGGATTGATCAGATGGTGCGAGGAAAAGAGCTTCTCAGTTGTTGAGATGACGCTTGACTCTTTGAGGAGCCCAGATGTCAGTAGTATCTTGTTAATGTATCTATAATCAGGATTGAGGCTCTCATTGTGATCTGCAGCAGCTCCATCGGGTCCTTTGTTGAACTGTGTAAGCTCCTGAACTGAGTTTCTCACGTTTGCTAACTTCTGGTTGTACTTGAAACTATGATTCAGACTTGTGCAGTCCATTATATGGTCTAGATTCTGAAGACGCCATTCTGCTTCATCAGGACTTTGGCCCTCATCTTCTGTTTAGTCCAAGAAAATACAAGCAATATACCAGTCAGATAACGCCTTTGAACTTGTGTAGGGAAGTAATGAAGTACATATGAAAAACTGTATCATGCATGCTAGCTAAATAATATCCTAGACACACATTCCTGTGACATTATCCGATTGATTTCGGCAATATATTGGGTAGTTTCATAACTTGGCAATGTGACAAACCTTCATCTAGGGCCCTTTACTATTTAATTTGTTCATCAGTTTATGTTATTTTAAAAGAATTATAGCACACTATACTGACAAACAAGACAAAGAAATGACACAAGGGAGCATACAAATTTCTCTAATATCATCATTCTACTCTAGCTGTTTTAGTGTTTGCTGTTGAATTACATCAACAGAGCATCTTTCTGGATGATTTGAAGTTCAGTAAAACCAATTAATACTATTTATATTACTCATCCTCTCAGTTCGATTTTTTCTATCAAAGAGCTACGGTAACTGGTAAACTAGGAATAGTCTCCAAGCTATTAATGTCTGATGCATGCTGAATCTTTTACATGTGTTTGGAAGTGCATCAAGCCAAGTCTTGATGTATTTATATATTTTTATCTAAGAAATGAAGATCATCTTTCAAGTTTCAAATTTAAAGCTCGAAATTAGGTTGGTGCTGAGAGAAATGGAGCTATACCTTGAAAAACTGTTGTTATTTTCTTTATTGGAGATGGTGAATCTTCACAATAGAATGTATTGTCGAGAACTGAGATCGGACTGGGTTGTTCCAACATCGTTACAGCACCTTCAACTGCTGGCATGTGTTCTCTAGTTGTTGTCAGAAGATTCTGAAGGCAGAAAAAGAAACCTGTTAATGAATGGAAAAATAACTAATTTTACTAACTTGGTATACACTATTTTGCACATACCTTATCTTGTCGACTATGTGTATTGATTGAGCGAGCCCGACTCGTGACCTCTGTTTCCGGCTGTGAGACTGTGCTGTTGTTGCTTTCTGATGCAACAGAAGCTGTGTCACCTTGGTAACTCGAGTATCTCGTCTCACCACTAATCTCACTCATTTGGTCATCATACAATTGTTGATCCTTTGCTTTCACCCTGTTTTTCCTGCTCTGAGAGACTTTTTCTGTGACTTTCTTGCTGCCATGCTTTCTGACACTCACTGATTCTGCTTCTGCCCTGAGCGGATTCTGTTGCAATCGTGGACTCACTGTTCCAGAACTCCTACCATGAGTAGTGTAGTTTTCTACTTTCATGCGTGGAGTTGTTGTCAAGACTCTATCTAGTTCTGAATTGCTCCAAGAAGTCTTCTTGCCGGTAGAATGAACATCTCGACTTTGATTCTTGATATTTCTATTCTCCGGTGTGAGATTGTTTGCTCTTTGGCTGTGAACTGAATTTCCCCTGTGATATTTAGGGGTCCGAGTTTGGAGATTCGGCAGATGTAGTGCTTCTGCTGTGGAGATGCGAGTGGGAACTGAGAGTTTAACTTTCTCCATCACTTTGGCTGGTTTTACGATCCCAATAGGATCTAATTTCTTAGGACTGCAAGGCTCCTTCACCGTAGGATGGTGGAAAGTCTTGTTTGTCTTCCACATTGACAGCTTAGAATTCTGATGGGGGCAGCTTTCTTCCAAACTGCTTCTTCTCTGTAATGTGGGCTGGGCAGCTTCTCCTCTTTCGTCCTCCATTCGTGCTGACGTTTTCTGCATTGCTTCAAGTATCTGTTTAAGAGCTCTGAGGTCCTTACCCGACTTCTTGAATTCAAGTTCTGCTATCCTCTTCTCCATCTCACCGTAAACTGAAGTTTGATGCAGGGTACTTGTGGCAACTTTTCTACTCTTGGACGCCATTTTGGGAGAACTTTGACTGGAATCTTGTTGCCTCCATGGAGCTGGTTCCACTGGAATCCTTGACGCCGGTTTCCTGACGGGACTGGCACTGCGTGATTTTGCTGATGGTGAAGCAGGATTGTTTTGTGAGACACGAGGGGAATGGTTCACTTGATTTTGCCTCTTGTGTTCCTCTGCTGTCTGTGAAAGAAAAGCTTCTTTTATTGACTTTATTGTCGGAGTCCTTAGTTCGTCTGTGGAAATGGCACCCGGGAAAGTATCCAAGCCCATTAGCCTTGCCACAACACTGGATGTTCGTTGATGGCTTCCAGGCTCTTGATTCGATTGGAGAAGTTGGCTGGATTTCTCATTCTCCACATGCAGTTCCCGGCCGAGAAAGTTCAATCTCGACTCAAAGGCCTTCATGGAATTGGTCTTGCTGTCTAAGGACAGTCTTGGGAGTTCTTTGGGCTTCATGGCTGACTTGTACACCTCTCGCGATTCTCTTCCATCATATGAGAAGCGAGGAGGAAGTGCAAGCCGCTCGTCCTTGGCAAGGGCACGAGCTGCTCCACCTTGACCTGTAGCTTTCGGCTTCTCGGTTTTGCACTGCTGCAAGGGCCTCGGGGAGTCGATGTGTTTCATCACAGTCCCTCGTCTCTCATCGTTATTCTGGGGCTTGATGGCCAAACTTCGGACTTCTCTATGCATAGAGTCCTTCACTACATCTCGGAGATCATGTGATCGGACGCCCTGGGCCGATGAAGGCTGGCGTTCTTTAGAAGATGTGGTTTGGAATGGGCTTTCAGGTATGCTGATTTGCCTTAGTGTAAGTGTTTCTGGTTGAATGGCTCTATTGAAGTCGAGTGACGAGAATGTTGATGAGCATGAAGAAGATGAAAAGGAGGCTCGGGATGATTCACTTGAGATTCTTGGTTTCTCTTTCTGAATCTCCATACCCTTTTCCTGAAAAAAGTAAGTCGCTCGATTACCTCTAAAAGCAATATTAAACAAATGGTGCAGGCAACTATTTGAAAAACTCATTTATGCCTTCCTTTTTCCCAGAAAATACGAAGGAAACGTGTCTTACCACGATGGATTTCGTTACATATTGCTGCTCCATTTGGTGCTGCCCACCTTCAGAAATAAAAAAGGTGCATTTACTATTAGCAAATTAGTAAGTGAATAATTGGTTTGAACATTGATACAATTAATAGCTATTGTCATATGAATTTTGGAACTAATCACTGTCTGCTGATGCTAAACAATTTTGTAGCCTTAGTATTCTTTACCTAAATTCATCTATCCTTAAGTATGACTCTGTGCCGTCCTTGTCTTCAAGTAGAAGTGCACAACTTACTCCACATTTTCATGTAATATTTTCACATAATAGTGCTAAACTATTTGACATCTAACAGTGACATACAATTAGGAGAACTTAACTTTTTTCTGAAAAACAGCAAGTAATTTCCTGCTATTAGAGAGACTAGCACCTCTTCAATAGAATCCAATATATCACAAACAGCTACAGAGAGTATGAACACATGAATTTTTTAACTGGACTTAAAGATTACCTTGAAGCAGTCTTTTGCTGCTGCAGCTGCTAATACGCCTGCCTGTAATGAAATGGTGACGGTCAAATATTTGAAAAATCCCATTCATGCATCCCATCTGCTTCCGAAGATCTCGGTTTTCGTTTCGTGAAGACGACATCTTCCTGTCCGCTCTCTCTGATTTGCCTCTTCAATAAGTTGTAGAGCCTCCAATATCTTTCTGAAGTTGAGTTACACCCAAAAATGCTACCTAGTTCAAGAATCCAAGAAATTCAAATCATGCACATATACATGCAAGAATAAGCTTTCAACACATGCATCATAGGTTCTATCCATGGATAGGTAACTTCAGTTTTAGGATGTTTCTTGTCAAGAAAAAAGGTTTGGAGTTACAATCTATCTGTCACTGAAAGGATATTAGTCTTGTCAAATAATTCTAGTTTTTGGCCTTTATGAAAAAGAAAAAGATGGAGGCAGAGAAGACAGTGCACTTACAGAGAAGGTGCAAATCATTTGTTTGATGACTTAGGATGACTGGTCTAAAACGATCACTTTTTAAGATTCATGTGATCAAGGCAGACAATTTCCTCTGTTCAATGCCACACCACCAACTTCAAAAGGAGACTGAGCAATGGACCTAGATCCCAATTTCTCACCTTCAATGTATTTCAATGGGGAAAAAAGTTCAAGAAAAGATGATATTGCTTTTGGTTCTTTTCCAGAGAGAAGAATATGGAAATAAGTTTGTATATCTTTTGGCTCTAAAAAAAAAGCTGCTGGATTTAGAGGCTGTAGTGTGTAGAGGGAATGGGTCATTTATAAAAACAGGTTGTTTATTTAATTCTTTAAGGTGAGAATGTGGGTCAGATCTAGTGTGAATATGTGGGACATAGTTTCTCCTTTTTATTATTATTATTTTTTAGAGTGATTATTTTTTGCTTGAAATTTCCATGTGGACAGTATGAGGTGGGGTGGGTCTGAGTTCTGGCACCAGGACCTCTCTATATGGGCATGTGGGCTCTGTCAGTAATGCAAGAAAGTGGATTGGTGCACTGGCAGTCCCTTTGAGTCTAAACCTGTTTTTTTCTTCCCAATCATCAAGAAAGCAACATGATTTTTTTTCTCAATAAAGTAGTTTGCATTTTCTTTTAATCATTCTATCTACTTCATATTCATTTCTTGATTTGATTGTGGGGTTCATATATTTTCATTTTATTGATTTAATTTTTTTTGTGGGATTTATCATATGTAATATGTATGTGCTGTGCTTGTGTGACTGAGCCATATATGTAGTGTGTGTAGTGTGTGCATTTGAATTGTGATATGGAGTTGAGTATCATCATCATCATCAGCTGGCTGTAATAAATTCTGCTGCAAACACTTCCAAACTGGGCTAGCTAAAGTTATTATTGGGTGGTTGAAATTTAATCTTCTGTCTCACATCACTTCTGCAGCCATAAAATAGATTAGCAGTTTCTGTACAATGTCGTTGGAACTATTCAATGCTAGATTTTTCATCAGAAGGTTTATTTAGGTGGAGAAGAGCTTCATTTTCTTAGTCCCACTTAAGCGATACTAGCCGTAGTGTGCACGACACGGACGGAGCGGGGTGGGACGGGACGGGGGGGCAGATCATGGTTCGGGCCCCCGCAGTCGTTGTATGATTAATTTTCTACATTAATCTCATTAGGGCCTGTGGAATGCAAGTCACTCTTATGGTCCTTATATGATTAAAACCTACATTTATAATCACATTAAAGTACAATAGGCTATGAGTTAACATCAAAAAGAAAAATATTTGGTTTTTTTCAGGCCTTTCTCAATTTTAAAATAATGAGATATTGTTTTCTGAACTCACAGTGTGTATTCTTCATATATATTTGGATATCAATTCAAAGACTACTGTCATTGCAGTTTGGCATCTTCCCGCTGTGTAAGTCTGAGAAATCTGTGTCAGTTTAAGCCTTTCATCAATAAATGAGCACTTTTTACATATGATCCAAGATGTGGTCCGTTTATTAGGTAACATCAATTCAATATCATCCAATTCATATAGGAACAGGTTATGCAAGTTTATTTCATTTTATTTTTTCCCATTTCAAGCAGGTTTATTCAAAACTCATTTTCGTATGTGCTCACATTTTTTTCTGAAAGTTAAGTGTACTTTTTTAGTAGATTGAAGAAAATACAAAAGGGAGGAGTATGACATCGAATCATCCGACAGGACCCAACATTAGCAAAACTATAAATATGCTATCGAATATAGATTTGGGTATGAGTTATGTCTTATGAATACTGACCCGTTAGATGATTTGACACTGGTTTTCGGGAAAACATAAATGGATAATATAATTGGAGTTGATAAAGAATTTGAGCAAGAAAAATTGTATACCGGGAAACACTATTGAGGGTATGGATGATGAGGATATAGCTGTTTTTTGGCTTGTGCTTCTGCATATTTTGGGACACTATGGTTCCCCACCTAATCAAATATAGTCAAGAATTTGCCTACTTGTTACCCTCCACTAATTAATGCCTTGTCTTCATTTTATTTTTATTTTTTCATTTTGTGAAATTCAAAGAATAAGAATCTGAAAAAAAATTTAAAATTTGAATTTAAAATTAGGAAAAAGAAAAAAGATTCAGCTAACTCACCAGCTTGCATGTCTGATAATTAAGGTGCTTATGTATTTGTATGGTGAGGAAGTATCTGGAATAGTATTGAAGTGACTGCATTTAGGGTTAATTTGCTTTGAATAATAAAGTAAAAGCTTCTTTATAAAATAAAGATTCCGATATAATATAAGACATCACAGTCAAATGTACGTTTTTATCTCGTAATAGCTGCAAACTAACCTTTAATTCCAAACTCATGCAGTTGAGTTCGCTATTATTATATTGCTAGTTGCTAATTATGTACATTAATCACCTTTTTTATGGGTTGATTGCCTAACCAAAAATATTGCAATATAACATGGATGCATGTTATTTTGTAAGGCAAAAGGTTTCGTTATTAGTGCCAAAAGTTGCACTTTTAAGGCAAGTACGTCTCCGCCTAATGATTCGGCTTGTCAACTTCGTGGTGTTAAATTAAGGCAAAATAAATTTGGGTGTCGTTTATTAATATCTACACTTTATAACTATGCGTGAAAATGCATATTATGAAGAATGCATTTCACTAATTATAGTATGCCCTACTACCTGCCTACTATTTTACTAATTATATCTTGTGTGTGCTACATTATGTGCAGCACATGCATTATGGTCATCTATTAAAAGCACGATACGGTTGATGCACGTAAATATGCAAGATCTAAATGGTAAATTATAATTAAGTACAAAAAATATATAAATGCTATTACTGAAGATTTTAACTGCCAAAAGCATCTTATACTATCTTTTAACAAATTAATAAAATCTACGTAGAGAGGAAATTTATACACTATCTTGAAAATTAAAACAAGTAGTGATATTATTAAGTATTATAAAATTTGTAAGAGTCCACATTTCTATAATAGTAATAGATAAATACAGTACAACATATTACACTATTAATCTTAAATCTAATATATATTATAGAAAAACCAATATTTGTTAAACACGATAACTTTTTAGTCAATTATAATTTATAGAGTTAATTGCAAAATAAATTACGAACTTATTATTTATCACGTATTTTGCAATTTCGGCTTCCCAACACAAAATTAAAATGTACAGTATTTGAATCTTACTCTCTCTTTTCCCGAAATCTTGATCCCTTTGGTATCCGCACGAGTTCTAATAATTTAGTTGAGTGTGTTGTGAGTAGAGATAGGTCTTGCATGAGTTATATTTTTAAATTGATTTTTTAACATAAAATGTTACATATGGACCCAATAATGATTTGAGCGTAAATAAATGATGTATTTAGAGTATAAATTAAATAACTATAGTAGATCTATTTATTCAAAAAATAAGTTTCGTGGACGGATAGAATATTGTTTATTAATGTCGTGAACAATTGAACACTAAAAGGCACTGTTTTGTTAGAGAAGGCTTTTTGTTAATGAAGGTGTTCATCGTCTT
This sequence comes from Salvia sclarea, assembly GCA_036873715.1. Classification (NCBI taxonomy): domain Eukaryota; kingdom Viridiplantae; phylum Streptophyta; class Magnoliopsida; order Lamiales; family Lamiaceae; genus Salvia; species Salvia sclarea. The sequence continues at coordinate 336,848 of JAYJMF010000091.1, forward strand.
TTTGTTCATCGAAAAAATTGGGGAAGTTCCAATTAGAAAAATTGTTATTTGGTTGCATAAGTTTAAATAAGTCTTGAAGTTATAAAATAAGTATAAATTCGTGATTTATTTTACAATTACCCCTTTACAATAATAGATCATATAGGTTTGCTTTCAGTTGAAGAATTATTCCCAACTTATAATCCCACATGATTAAAGGAGTATTAATATTATTAGATGGTAGATAAACTCGGATATTGATTTGATTGGTAACCGTAGGAATCTTCGATACACATTGACTTGAAGGCTTAAACTTTCAATTTCATTCACAACTGAATAAAGAAAGCATATTTTATTTAGGTCCTTAATTAGATACTCACATACATCATTACTGTCCTTAATAAAGTAAAGTGAAATTGAATTCTTTTCTGCGTCCCATAAATATCCTAATCTCGATCTTATCGCCAAAAAGAATTGCATGAACAATAGGCAAAATGGGATGGAGCAAGTGGATAGCTTTCTAAAAGAAAAGGGATGTTATTATCAAGAAAGATCCCCACTAACTAAGACTGTTTCACATCTCTAGGAGATGGTTCAAATAAAAAACTCATACTAAAGAATATAAAAACTATTTTTAGTCGTTCGATTCGGATGATCCATGCATCTATTTAACTGAAAAAAAATAATAAATTCTTGAGATCCCAATATATATATATACATCACCTTAGAATATTGAATTTGATTAGAATTTATATATACACACACACACGAGGTCCACCTCTTAATTAACTAACCTCTTAGCATCCCAAGTTTAAATCTTGTGAGGGGCCATTTTATTTGTGCATGCAATTTTCTTTTCAAATATATTTGATTTTCATCGTAAATGCATATATTTTTACAATTCTTACATTCTCATTATAATCAAGGTTTTCACAAAAATCATCTCCTGACATTTCCTCCATTTAGTCCGAAACAAGTGTCTTCAATCAATATTTATTTAGTAAAGAATAGATAATTTTACTTTTGTTGTACTTAATTATAGTATTGAAAAATATAGAAGTAAACAATTTCATCGATGATAAGAGAGAAAATTAAATTTGTAATATGTTAGGGATGCATGAAGTATCTCGCATATTGTAATTTTGTGTTCATCGCATAATTTAAATTGTGTATGGATTAAAGTTGGAATAGAAATAATATTCGTTATACAATTGTACAGTACCCCCACAATGTGTAATTCTCAAGTAATTTGACTTAACATCTAAAAAACTTACAAACTTGAATGGAAATTGATGGTTGAGAGCTTGGAAAAAGAGGGAGAGGGTGCATGGTCACATGGGATAAAGTAGAAGAAATAGCATGAGGGTTGCCCCAAATTCATTAGGCAAAAACCAACTAACCTATCTTAATCAACTCAATATCTAATACTATGTTCCAAGAAACCCCTACCCCATTACTCCAACATGATTGCCACATGACCCTTTTCCCCACACCCCACCAAATCAACCCACCATATCATGCATTTTTTTAAATTAATTCATTATTGGGTTTTCTTAAAAATGATTTTATGGTTAGTCAAGACTCAAGATTGGGATTGTTTCCTAATTATTATATCATCATGTTTATATGATATTAATTAATCTTATCGATATGGAGGGGCATCGAGCAAGAAAGGTGTTGAAGATTGAGTAGTTATTTTAATTTAAATAAGGGACCTTTATAGCATAACATGTGAAGTTTAGGAAACCAATTACATAAATGGAGCGAAATAAGTTATTGATTTCTAGCTCAAATTAATTATTGTTGTCATTCAAGTATTTGAACCAAACATTTGCCGAATAGTGCTATTCGGACATAGTATGTTCAGCCATACAATAGATCTTTTTTGCAAATCGGACCAATTCAAATTAGAATCGAGTTATCTAAAAAAGGAAAAATATTATTCCTAAAATACCTTTACATAAATTTGTTTTTCATTTATTTATTTTAAAAGAAAAAGAGAGATTAATATCTAATATAGTATTAAAACTATGCAAGGGAATAATTATATAGAGAAATTTAAATTTAAAATTTTTAATTTCAATTTGAAACCAAATTTTAAATGTGAAAAATGATAAAATTAAAATACAATTAACAAATTAAGTTTTAAATTTAAATTACTAATAATTTATTAAAATTATGTATTAAAATAGTCTTGTATGGCTGGCCATAGTATGTCCGAATAGCATTATTGATTTGGGAAATCATCAATAAATCCACAAATATAATTTATTCTGTAATTTGAACACTAATTTTAGAAATTGTCAATTGAATATGTATAAGTACTAGTTTTTGTTTTTTTTTTTTCCAAAAGAAATTGGTACTCACAACTCACAAATTGCAATGTCCCAATTATATATTTTCACAAGATTGAGAAATTCATTGAATTAGAAAATTATTAAGTAAAGTTCCTAATATGCTCATATTTATTGTTAATGCTAAAGAGAATGATCTTTTAGAAGGAAATTGATTATTCTTTGTAGATTCTGCAAAATGGGTCATAACTCATAATATATATACTCAATTAAAGTTTAGTATAGTAAATTAGACTATTCCATATTGCAAAAGAATAATGTCTTCAAATGCAGAAAATAGTGAGATACTGTATTGATTTTGAGTGTTAAATGTCAAATTTACCCTTAAATATAAAATTAATTCAATATCTAATAGAATCACTCACAAAACACCCACACTACAAACACATCACATCACATCACACCACACATGCACAACACCACCATTACATTGTTTCATCTAGTGAAACCATGTAACATGTCAAAATGCAGGATTATACCATACATGGTTTGGAGAAAATGTGTATTGTATAGTACATTATTATGCGATTTCTTGACCATTACACGATCTTATGAAATCGTGTAATAGTGTATTACGGTGAGAGTGATTATCATTTCATGTTTATAAAAACAGTGTTTTGCTTTTCCTTATCCAGAAAGGCTATTTCCCCCTTTGCCTGTATACTTTACCGGAGACGATGGGGGATATGCCGTACGATCTCTGCATCGAGCTCTTCAAGTGTAGCGTTGAGAGGCAGTTGAACGACGTGTATGCGCAAAAGCAGCTGGTCGCACGCATCCCTCACCTCATCCGCCAGATGGAGAATAATCTGAAATTCTTGGAAGATTATCTGCAAAAGGTTACTCTGCAGCCCAAAGACATAATCACATGCACTCTCATAAGAGAAATAAATGACAACATTGAGAGCGCAGATGATGCTATCAAGTCCTTCGACTTGGCCAACAAGTCCAAGTCCTTGTTTTCTGCATTCATCCCTGACTCTGAACTAGTCGAATCGGCCGAGCTTGTCCAGTCGCTTTTTGCGGAAGTGAACACCACGCGCAATAAGGTGGAAAAGCATATCTACAAACTCAGCCGCTACGAGCATGCCAACAAGACCAACCGTCACTACTCTGACGATGGTGCTACACAGGAATACGAGGTTACATTTCATTACTTATTCTTCATCTATAATTACTCCATCCGTCCCAACTAACTGGAGTCATTTCCTTTGAAAGACAGTTTTATTACTCATACAACTTTAAATTATATACTATATATTCATATCACTACTTTACATTACTTCTCAACTCTCCTAAAATGATGTGCCCAGAAGAAGTGCCTCAAGCTAGTTGAGACAGAGGCAGTATAACATATGTCTTTGGATTGCTCTAATATCCCAATTATATGCCATATCCACATTCCACCTACTCTCCAACCCACTGTTTTATCTATTTACATTTTAGTGTGGAATTTACCAAGTAAATACTAGTATTTATATGTCCACTTTTGATGCTAGAGTCATTAAACTCTCTAGAGTGAGGAGGGAAAATGTTACTTTTAAGAAAAAGTATGCTTTATTAATTGTGATATTATGTCTTCTAATAAAAGGTGTTACTTGGTTTCAAATTTTAATCCCTCAATCGAGTCACCACCACCTAAATATTTCTAGTCCTCTTCTAGTTTTTACTGAGAGCACATGCCTTGTATATAATGAAATAGGAAAGAAAAAAAGTAGGGCTAAAAATGGTCAAGAAATCGCATAATAATGTACATTACATTAATATGATATTAATGTAATGTACCCAAGTTTGCATTTTAGAACTTGGGAAAATGTTACTTTTAAGAAAAATGTCATGATACTAAAAATTTCTATTGTATAGAACTTGGAGTAACTACTATGCTATATGTGAAATCTTTTTATATTAATCTTTTGATGGGGTGCAATGGCATGGCTTCAGATATGAACTTCTTGCATCTGAGTTTTGTACATGCTTGTAACTATAGTTTGTTCTAATACAATTAAATGCCACATTCGACATCCATATAATTTCATTTTTTATGGAAAGTAATTTCATTTTCACCATTACTCATTCTTTTGTTGATATTTAATATCATCTCCTATAATTTGTATAGACTATGTTGATCTTACCTAGTAGTATTTTTTATCTTGTCACTGTTTATTAATATGAATTTTTTATTTATTTTAGAAGGCTTGTCGAAACTGTGAAGACATCCCCATTATACCACCAACTACATCTGAAGCTGCAAAAAAGCGAAAGAGAGGTGCAAGTGAAGATGATTTGATGTCAACTATGAAGAAGATAATGGCCAATGCATTTAGTGATCATATCGGTAAGTCTAATGATCAAATGGCCAAGTTTGTGAGAAGTTCGGCCGAAGTTGATAATCAGAAAAAAGACAATCGCCATATGCTTAATGAGGAATTAAAAAAAGTTAAAAGTCTAACAAAATCTGTAAGACAAAAAGCTGCATTGAAACTTATAAGAAATTTAGATTTGTTGGATTACTTTTTCACACTTGATGATGATGACGATAAAAAAGCATTTATAGAAGAATTACTTGGTGAAAATTAGCTTAAGATTATGTAGATCGCCTGTAATTTATAGATTTTATTTGTCATCAGATGTATTGTCTCTTGCTTTTTTATTTTTTTTATTTTTTTTTTATTTTATGTTGTTGTATGTATAATAGAATGTAAACTATATCTATCTTTTGACAATGGTTTGTAATGCATATTATATAGAATACTTTATTAGTGTATATATTGTTGATGTATTAGTTTCTCTTAGTATGAAATGACTAATATTTTATGCGAGTAGGAGCAATGTGATATATTTTATACATGATAATGATCAATTAATCATGATCTAAATTAATTGTTTAATATGAACCCAAGTTCTAAATTTTTAGTATCATGTCATTTCTCTTATTCGTTTTCTTTTCTAAAATAGAAATTTTCCTAATATTCATTTGAATTTGACTTTCATTTCATGTACTACCATCTTAATGCTTGGTCGTTTTGTTGTCATCAATCACCCACCATTACCTTTGAAAAAGGTTTCCAAAATCAATTGATGGAAAAAGACTGGCACTCTGTAATGCGTGGAGATAGGTGGCCCCTTTTTCTACTTTCTATTTCATAAAATTCATAATTTTCTAACCCCACTCTTCACTCAAAACTAATCATTGCTAATTTCCACAACAAGAAAAAAAAAGAAAAAAAAGCTACTAATTTCTAACCAGAGTTATATAAGATCATGTAATTCTATATACAAGGCGTGTGCCCTCAATAAAAACTAGAAGAGGGATACAAGTATTTAATTTAAGTGGTGGCGATTGGAAAGAATGAGCAAGAAAGATGGTTCGTGCAAGCCTTGAATTGTTCGATGAATTGAAGTATTAAAAATTTAAAACCAACTTACACCTTTTATTAGAACACAATATTGAAATTCATAAAGTAGTGTTTTTCCTTCCCAATCTAAAGAGATTAATGACTAATTACAACAAACAATGAACAATTAAATATTAGTCAATAAATTTCACACTAAAATGTAGATAGAAAAAATAGTGGGCTAGGGAGTGATTAAGTGCAAGTGGATATGGCATATAAATGGGCATATACCAACAATTTAGTCTCAGACATAAAATGCGATAGTTTGTATCGAAAAGTAATAATTGATGAAGAATAAGTAATAGTAAATTAAACCTTATATTCTTGGGTACCACCATTTTCAGCCAGCGGCTGATTTCGTAGATATGCTTTTCGACTTTGTTTGCGGTAATTTGCAGTAAGCCTAATTATTGGATGACTGCAAAAAAGTATATAAATACAATATATAAATTTCTATTTGTCATCTCTAATTTTTGCTTCAAGTTCTACTTCAAATTAATTAAAAAGCACAACACCTTGTGCACAAGCTATGGGGGATGAATCATGAGCGGTGTGTAGTTATTGATTTTGTGTATCGATCTATATATGCTCAAACATGTGATATATGTGATTCATGAAAAAGGTGTGTGATGTGAGTGAGTGTGAGGGCTTATTATTGAGAAATTGCAGAAATTAGTTTAGTCTAAAATCTGGGTTTGGGAAAAGAAAGAAATGCTATTTGAAGTTAGATAAAAGAAGATGTGTAAAAATCTAAAATTGGATGAGAAATTACCTTACAATACTTCATGAATCTGCCAAAAAGATGGAGCCCAGAGAAGTGAAGGTGAAGGATGGGAATTGGCTGAGTTGAAAGAAAAGAGAAAGCTATGAACTATATTGTATATTGTGGAACAACCTCTATCATTTTAACTTTGATCTTAATGAACAATAATCAACAAATATCCCACCACTTGGGCTTCTTAAAAAGAATTTCAGATCCCACAATACTAGGCCACTAGAAAATTAAACAAATTGAGCCCAAAAATATAAATAATCAAAATCAGCCCATTATTAATTTAATTCGGGCTCAAATCCCAATTATTTTAAACCTCTATATGCTTGACTCTAGATGCTTGATGGGGTGTCCATCCATTGCCATCTCTAGATACGGTTGAATTGGAAGCCGATGCAGAAATTTCATTTAACGAGTGCTCTACTATCAATACTAATTTATATGAAGTTACAAAAATATGTATTTAGCAATGATACAAAAATTATAATATTAAAAATAAATATATAAATTTTATATATTAAAAGTAGTCCAATACCTAAATATCCCAAGTCTAAAGAAGTTATAGTTAACTAAATATCACATTTAGTGGTTATGAGACTTCATAATTACATTCCGAATGTTAAGATATTGACCAACGGTAATTCCAGCTAAAAGATGTTGATTTTAGGAATAGTACTAACTCTATCAGATCCATGATACAATTTAAGTTTCAACGAAGATAATTTTCTTATATTTTTTTCGCGTGCCATGAAAATCATTTAGAACAAAACAACCTCTATCACACTTAGTTTACCTTCTTATAAAACTAACTTTCTAGCCGTAGTCAATCTTATGTCGTTGTTTTAAGCGAAATAAAGGGAGTGGTTTTAAAGATTTTAGTATGTGACAAAGATAATAATACTTGTTAAACGGCAATTAATATACGTTTATAAGAGAGTTTGTTAAGTCCTTTATAAATGGTAACTTGTATATTTACATGTTTATAATATTAAAATTATGAACTCTATAATATTTCTTATTATTTATTCGCTATACACATATATTTATAATAATAAAGCGATAAAAATGAATTGATTATCTATTAATTATTATTTACTTTATACAATATAATATATAGTATTTTCTACTCTCTCTGTCTACAAAATCTCCTCCCTCCTTTTCTTTAATAAGTAGGTACACTACTCATTTAATTTATATTCACATTATTACATCATTTTAATTGTACTAAAAAATTATTGGCTCACACCTTTAATACTTTTTCTACAAATAATCTATTAAAAAATACAATTAAAATAGGATGCATCTTCACTAATAACATACTCAACCATATTATTAAGATCCGTGTCGAGTATAAAGGGGTCAAAATTATGTGGGCAAATGGAGTAATATATAATAAAATCATTAAAAATATCTAAATCAATTATCTCGTGGACATGTACGGGTGGAGCAGTAGTTCCTTATTATAAGTGTTCCCCAACCGTCAAATTTCACATACTAAAGAAATAAATAACTTTACTTTTCTATATTAGTTATTAATAAATGAGTTCAAATAAGAAGAAATACGGAGTATAAAATTTGTCTGTATTCGTATTATTTGTTTTCTTTTTTGCACATATATTTATTTTTTAAATTGATTTTTGTCGTCCATTATGAATAATAGTTTTTTTCTTAAAATTTAATTTATTCATTAATAATATTATTAATTTCATTTCACAGAAGCAATATATTAAACGTGCAACTCACGTTCTTTTCGTGAGTTGGAAAAGAAATATGTGAAGCATATTTAGTCAAATTGTTAAGGCCTCCCCTTTGAGATAAGGTCTGTGAGGCACTTGCAAGACCGTGTCAAACGGGTTAAAATTAACTCCATCTCTTGAGATATAAATGGTCCAAAATAATGGACAAAAAGTTTTTACTTGGAAAATTATGAAAATTGACTTGACTTGTAAGTCTTTCCTCATCGGTCACCACGATGGTCTTAGGGGTTCAGGTAAGATCACTAATTTTTGTAGGAATTAATAAGAATATATTTAGATTCTTTAATTATTGATTAATAACCCATATTTATTTTCGAGATTGTTAAATATTTTAATTAGGGGAAACTGCAAATTAAATCATGAACTTTACTCCAATTTGCAATTACAACATGACTTTTGGATCTTTGCAATTAAATACA
>JAYJMF010000091.1:355314-368064 GCA_036873715.1 Salvia sclarea
AACAAGGAGAAAACAACACCGGAAGTTCTTACAATGGTAAGGAAAATTAGAGATGAGATTCAAGGTGAAATTGATTTTAAGAAAAAACAAAAGACAATTGAGACATTTTCCAAGAAATCGTTATAAATCATTAATGTAATACGTACTTTATAAATTTATATTTTATTTGGGCTCTACTAAAACTATCAGAAATGCATTATCTTATAATTTTAGCGAGTTTATTAATTTAGCACCCTATTCCCGAGTTGAGACCGACAAAAATTATTATCTTAGAGAATTTATTAATTTATCGAATTTATAGTGTATAGCAAATATATGGAGTTATGCACTTTTTCTCAAAATATAATGTACTAGTAGTAGATAAATTCAGCACATTTAATGATTTAATCATATAATATTCCCTCTGCAGTAGGAAGCAGTGATAGAATAACAAACTTACTCACTCACTCCCAGAAAAAGACAAAATACGTAGGGAGTATATATATAGAGAGAGACTAGTAGTAGTACTATTGTTAACACTGTAACAGACTCGCAGAAAACTTTCAGCTCACCACCTTTCTCTTTCTCTTTCGTTCGAATCGCGCTGCACAGCTCCGCTCCTTTCAGTTTCAGCATGGCCATTTCACGCCTCCTCGTGAAGGCGGCGACGCCGTCCGGACGCTTTCGTTTGTGCAAGGTGCTTCCGCCCCTCCGCTTCCGCTTTGTTTGTGAAATCTGGATTTCTATTTTGATTTTAAGTTTCGTCTCTGTTTTCAGGCTGTGATTTCCATGCCGCCTGAGAAGAAGGAGATCTCCTCGCCGTCGGGGCGCTTTTGGTCGTCAAAGGTGTAACCGCCTTCGCCTTTCATTTTGTGAATTCTTCTGGATTTCGATTTTAAGTTTCGTCTCTGTTTTCAGGCAATGCCGCCGGAGAAGAAGGAGATCTTCTCGCCGTCGGGGCGCTCTTGGTCGTCAAAGGTATATCCGCCTTCGCCTTTCATTTTGTGAATTCTTCTGGATTTTGATTTTAAGTTTCGTCTCTGTTTTCAGGCAATGCCGCCGGAGAAGAAGCCGTTCTCCTCGTCCTCGCCGTCGGGACGCTTTTGGTCGTCGAAGGTATAACCGCCTTCGCCTTTCATTTTGTGATTTCGATTTTAATTTTCGGTCTCTATTTTCAGGCCGTGGTTTCAAAGCCGTCGGAGAAGAAGGAGACCGTTGACAGTTCCGCGTCGGCGGCCGGCCAACACCGTCTTCTATCAATCGATGTAAGTTCGCTTCCCCTTCCCTTTCTCTTTCCAAACTAGTAGAATTCTTCTATTAATTCTGGTACTTATCAGAGCACTCAACCTGCAAAGGCGCGCACAAGTATTAGAAAGCCTAACTCTGCTTATGCACTGAAGCACCCTGCTCAGGTACGAATTGACGTTTTCTTTTTCCTTCATGGAATATGTTTATTTGTCTTGTCTTTGTGAATATGAATTGATTGATTGATTTGTGTACTCGATTAATCTCGGATTTGCGTACTCTGCTTCTGCTTTGCCCTTTTGGTTGCTTGATTCCCAAGAATTAGCTAGTCTGATATATTTGGTACTATTTGGGGACACAGTAGGCGGATGCATATTGGAGTATATTATTTCCTAATTATAGAATCTCAATCCATTGATACCATTATTTTATTTCCTAATTATATTTATTATATATTCTCTTAATTTCCATTACTCTCATGATTTCTATGTCATTTTATTTTTATTTTTTCTAGAATTAAATTATTTTATGTTCATATTGATTAATCAATCTTTTATTTATGTCAATTTAGCATAATTGGGAGATTAATATCTCATTGTCAATTTATTTAATTAATCTTTTACATGGGGTAGCATTGACTTAGCCCAAATTATATTACTATATATTGTTTGTCTTACTGTGTGTATTTAACTCACAGTCTAAGCAGCTCCACTCGCTCCCCATCAAGCCCATACTCAAATTCATGAAGGACCTGTTTATCTACGTATGTCTTCCTTCTCTTCTCTTCTCTTCTCTCTTTTACTTTTTTTTTTTTTTCATTGGTCGACCCTTCCGTTACAGTACAAGGACATGAGTGTGGATTTTTTTTGTGAGCACATGGACGCTCTCCTGTCCCAAGTTGGGATCAAGGACATCCTCGACTCCGCGCTTTTTGTGGCGAAAGTGTTCGACAAATTCTACGAGAAGAAGCTGGAACAAAAGATTGAGAAGATTCCCGAAGAAACCTATCGGAGGTTGGTTGCCGAGGTAGCTATCTATACATTGAATTAATTAATGTTTGCCAATATATTTTAATTTAAGTTTTGTGTAAATTGCAGGTTAAACAAGTAGAGGGTAGAGTGACCGAGCTCCATCGCGACTTGAAGGTGGCGTGCATGGCGATCAAGAGCCCCGGCGAACCCGAGGTTCTGGATGCCAAGAACCTCCTACCGATCGTTGATCTCCTTAGGGAGATCAGCCAGGAGGTATGTATGATTTGAACTAACAAAAATATGTCAGTTTTTTTTTTTTTTTTTTTTAATTTACTTTCCTAATTAATTTCTGTTTCTCCTCTGTTTGTAGAAGGAGAAAATGGATAAAATAGTTGCAGGGAAAGAGGACGTGATGAACGGTGGGGATGCCGGGGATTATGAGCTCACAATCCCGGTGAAGCTGATCAAGAAGGTGAAATGAAGTGCCTTGTCGAATAAGGATATATGTCATGTGGTGTTGGTTTTCGAAATTCTTGGATTTTGTGTATGTTGGTTTTTGAAATTCTTGGACTTTTTTAGTAACCTGCATACTATCTTGGATATGAATGCGGTGTTGTGGCCATAATAATAGCATGCACTCTGTTACCACCAAGATGTTTGTGTGGGGAAAATTTGGATGTCGTCTCTAGCTCCCCGTTGGAAAGTTCCATAGCATCGCCTCGACTGTGTGCATTGCCTAGACGAAATACTCGTACGTTGGATAACAAAAAGAGTCACACACAATACCAATTTAGGAATTAAGAAAAATATTACCATAATCTTTTCCCCGCAATCTCTTTATAAAGCAGACAACTTAAACTGAACACTCCATATAAAATTGCAAATATTTGAAAGATGAAATAAAAAAAGTTCAACACAATTAAAATGACAGGGTCTTTGTGTTATATTTCATACCTTGATAGATTCCTACATCTGCAAGAGATTATTTTAAACCTTTCTTCTTAATCAACCCAGAACCTGACAAAATATTTCAATGAAAAAGTTATATTTGATTATAAATCAAGAAAGAAATAAATTCTTCGAAATATCACAACAAAAGGTTGCTGTAATTGAGCACCCGTTCAACAAAAAAGAGCATTCTATATAATTTGATTATATAAATTCAAAAGGCCAAAACACCAAAGACCTAAGAACACAACACACAATATGTATAAGAAATAAAGCATGATAAGTTCTCTCGGCATTAGCTTTTGTTTATACGCGTGAAGAGTTGATATATTATATGATTTTATATGCGATAATTGATGTGATTTTATAGATGAGAACATTCCATATTTAATACTCCTACTATTAAATTTAAGAAAGGAATAAGTTCAAAAAAATTGAGGATAAGTATAATCTCATAGAACAATTAAAAAAAATATATAAATTTAGAAGACATATTTTGGTTAAAGAATTAAGATATGAATCGAAAATACATTCTAAGATATGAGTAAAAGATACTACATGATATTATAATAAATAAAACATAGAATTAGAGATACATAAAAGAAGAATTTCCCATCAAAGTCATGAATTTTAGGATAAGTAGAAAATATTATATAACATGGTGAATACGGTGAATGAATGGACTTGTATGGTGAATGATGTAAACAATATTCGAACTTGTAGGGATGGGATCTAATTGAATATGAGCCGATTTTTAGTTTTATGATATATAATATATGGTGAATGAACGTAGGAAATATTGTATATATGGTGAATGCATTATATAGTGAATGGACGTGGTATTATATTAGGAATGGATGTGTGAATTATATTAGGATATGTATATGGTGAATTATATGATAAAATATTATATATATATATATATATATATTACTATACGTATATATTACTACATTCTTGTTGCAAATATCACTATACACATTTGCAAATTTAGTAATAAATATATTTTAAAAATAAAATCTCATCAAATCTAGACCACCCAATTTCAAAATTAATGGATGAGATTGGTTCTTAGTTCCTATTTTAAATAGGGGATGTATTTTATCCCTCCCCTATATATATATATATATATCGGTATATCGGTTTTTTGAGCTTTTGATGTGATAATCGGTTAATGAGCGGATGTATTAAGAATACAATATATATTACATATAATGGGCTGTATTAGGAAATATTATATATTAGCTTTGTTTTTTGTTTTTTTTGTTATAATTATGTGAAAAATTTAAAAACAAAAGGAATTTGATAATGGAGCAATTCTAAGAATTTTGGAGAAGATTGATTATTATAGTATGATTATAACGTGAAATAGTTCCCGTCGAATTTCGACAGACCACTTACTAATATATATATATATATAAAAAAATAAAAAATAGAAGAAGAAGAAGGGAGTATGTTATATGCTACATTTATTAACCTTTTAAAATTTGTGCAAAGAAAGAAAGAAAAAAATAGCAGAAACCTAATCTACTTGTTTTTCAGTTCAATTCTAAATGTCACACGCCCTACTGATGATGTCTCCGTCGCCGGCGTGTTTCGCCGCCGTGATGGCGGCGAAGAAGAAATCACCGCCTCCGCCGCGGAAAACCCAGCGCCAGAAACCAGCCACAAAAACCACCTCCCCTGGCTTCGGCGGCGAGAAGAAAACCCCCGTGTGGCAGTGCGTGGCCAACTGCGGCGCCTGCTGCAAACTCGACAAGGGCCCCACTTTCCCTTCCCCTGAGGAAATTTTCGACGACCCTTCTGATGTCGAGGTCTAATTCCTGCTCACTGTGTGTTGTGTGTGTGTGCACTGACAAAAATTGATATTCAATTCTAGGGCACAGATTGTTGATTTTTTTCAAATTGGGGATTTTAGGCGTTTAATTGGTGATTTTGATTAGATGATTTTGAGTTGTGGATATGATATGATGATATTGAATATGTGGAATTGTGGATATATTGTGATTTTTATCAGAAGGTGGATGTATGAATTTGAGGTTGGATATTCAAGTGAGGAGAATTCTGTTGCTTTTTCTGATGTTGAGTTTGTGGATATTTATAGCTCTTGATGATTTCCTTAATTGAGTGTGCATAAACAAATTGATTGTTGCTTGAATGTTGATATAAAAGTAAAGAGAGTTTTGTATGTGATGTTGAGTGCATGGATATAGCCCGTGTAGTTCTTGAAAAGTTGTAAAGATTGCGTATAAACGAGCTGGTTTTTGAGCTCGAGTATGTAAATGGAGTTCGTTCATGAATATATGATGTTGAGTGTGTGGATATTCAATTTGTTTCAGCACTACAATAGCTTGGTTGGCGAAGACGGGTGGTGCATACACTATGATAAGAGCTCAAGAAAATGTTCGATTTATGCTGGTGAGTATGCTCATTATGTTTTGCAATGTTGATCGCTGGAACGACCTATATGTTGATTTGAGGGATGAGTTTTATCATAATGGTGGAAGGATTGTTTGAATTTTCAAACTTGTTATTTGGGCTTATATTTAGTTCTGCAGTTCTAGTGTTTTGACCTTTTCAGATCGCCCATATTTTTGCCGAGTTGAGCCAGAGATTTTCGATACTTTATATGGGATTGACAAGAAAAGATTCAACAAAGAAGCTTGCAGGTTTACCAACCTCGTCCTATGATGTCGACTATTCATGTTTAGGTTTGTCCGTTGCAGATACATTTTGAGTGAGTCGACTAACCCAGGCCTTTGATTCAGTTGTTGCGCAGACACCATTAAAACCGTGTATGGAACGAATTCACAAGAGTTGGAGAAGTTCAATAATGCAATATGGAGCAACAGTTCTAAATCATGAATCTTGGCGAGTATGTCCGATGCTTACCTCTCCTTTGATATAGATATGAATTTCGTGTATCTATATATATATGTGTGTGTATTCCGTGTGCTTAGGTGAGTGTCTTTGCTACATCTTGTTAGCTTGTTGCCATATGAGAAGTGGAGAAGCACAAGGCATGATTTTTTACAAATAGTAGTCTAAAACTAAGCATCATGCATGCAGTTCCCATTTTCTTCGAGAAATAGCTCGTTGAAGATTGTGTTACAAATAGACGCGATTTGGCTGCTATGAGAAGGCGTATCCATGCTAGTCGGGATGCTGATTATCTACGAGCTGATGGCCAATCATATCATCCGGCGTTCTTCAAACAAGCGAGAGAGACGAAACTGATGCAAGTGTTATGCGTTCGTGGCACAAAGCAATGGAGCGAAGAATTTGAAATTTATTGATGTTGTAATAGTGTGGAACATCATGTAAATCTTTTTGTTAGAATGTAGAATATGATGCAATAAAAAGGGATCATTTTTGCTGCTGCTATTGATTCTTTTTTATATATACATTGGAAGTTTACTATTTCCTGCAAAATAATAATCTCATCTCGTGTTTTATTTATCATACATGTCACGTGCATATTGATGATGCCGTCATTGTCAATCCTGTCTCGATGAAATACGCCTAAAAGAAAAGAAATTGCACAGCAAATGACCTGAACTGGCCCCAAATCTCAAACATCTTAACAGTCTACTATGTTTGTGCAATGTTTGTTTCTGTATGAAAATTGAGTATTCACACCTATACAATACGACACGTCTCGTTGCAGCCGGGCTATAGTATACAGATGAGGACTGAAAATATCGTGATGTATGATTCAAACTGTATGGCTGAGAGGGCCTATACCTAATTCATCCTCGATATCATCAGCATCCTCGAATAGTTTGAGGAACTGAGCTTGCTGTTGCAGCCTCTTTCGTCTCTGCCACCACTTGCAACCAACTACGAGGCCACCGGTAAACAAGGCAAGGGATGCGCAACTGATAACAACGATTAAAGGCCAAGGCAGCGTTTTCCTCGACTCCTCGTGCTTGGCTTTACTGGAATTATCTTTAGCTTTATCATTATTTGAAGAGGAAGCTGACAAAACAATCAATAAATTCAACAGTTAGCTCAGTATTAGAAACTCCACAGTTTTATCATTCTGCCACGACATCCCGTTGCATAGTTTTATCATCTTTGCAAATTGACCTAATTTACACTACGATTGTACATGGCCACACAAATTGAAGTAATTCAAGGGCAAAGAGCAACTCTGTCACATGCTCGCCAAGAAATGAAGGTGTATGAACTATGCAACGGGATGTCATGGCAGTTTGCATTATATAAAGACAATTAGAAGACTAACAAGAAAAGATAAACGAGGGCTCACACCTTTTGCTATAGCAACACATTCCTTGCATAGAAATGTGGCATTGAACTCTTTCTCCTTCATATGAATATGCTTGCCATCGGACTGTGTGAAATCAGATGCACAAAGTTCCCACTCATCAAATACATAATTCGATCTAAGAGCATCCTTCTCATAGAATCCGCAGCGTTTGCATTTTTTATCAGGAAGATCTGTTAGGGGCTGGAACAAACAAAAGAAATTCAGAATCACCTCTAAGGTTGTGTTCTAGTATATTAAAAAGAAGGACAAATAATCCAAATTCCAGAATAACCGATTATCAGATAATAATTAACCACAAACGATAACAGAAATTGGCATTCCACGAGTAAGCAAGAGACAAAAGGAACAAATGGGACGCAATCCATCATGAATTTAGCTAGAATTCTTGAAGAACTAATGTTCTTCGAGAACAAAACACAGAAATGGGCAATAAATTTAAACATAACCAGTTATGTGCTTCAATTTTCTCAAACAATTTCGAAGCATAGAAGTCACCCACATTCCAACTAAGATGCTAAAAGTATCAGCAAATTTGAACTTGACAGCTATCATGAGATTACCTGCCACGATTCCTCGCCTCTGAAGGAATACAATACATTCTTATCTTTGACATCCGGCAGAATTATCTCGTAATCTTGTTTACACTGAAAGAAAACTTTTGGTCTGGTCGGAATCCATTCGTGGGTTTTGAAGACCTCAATAGAATCCAGCGTGACAACTGCGGCTGATATCAACACTGGAGGCAAACCAGAAGAGAAGCATTAACATCAATCAGCAGCAACAACATCACTGCATTGCCTCTTTCAATCTCATTTACAATACGAAAAGAATCAACTCAATAAATCTTTAGAACCAAATTGCTCTCTCTCACAGCTAAGCCTATACAATAAATTCCTTTTTCAATTTCAATTTTCTGTAAATAAGGAGCTATGAGTTATGTTTAACAACAAGAGCTTCACAATCTTCTATGCCCAATTTTGAGCTTGAAAAATCTTCACAAATCCATACCTAATTTTCTATCATCACTGATGTCAGTTCAACTCATGAAGATGCCAAAATCATTAATATTTAATCATATACACAGCTATAATCACTCGAAACGCGCCGAATTTCTCATACAGCAAATCATATTTAATCATCAAAATCTTCAAACTCAAATTAATTCGATTTATCACATGAAAATAAATTCGCGATTAAGTGAAATAGGCGAGATTTGTACCTGGAGAGTAGCTGAGAAGAATCGTACACGAATAAAGCAACAAAAACGGAACCCTCGATATTAATCGACGGCGAATCATCGTGTCGCTCCGAGAATCCTCGCCGCCTCAGTATTCAAATCAATCGAAAATAATAATCACCGGAATTTTACTGGATCCGATTTAGGGCCAGAATTTTCCTTTATTATTTTCCCCTTTTCTTTTGATGCGAAACCTTGGCGTGGGAAGGAGACAACTCAAGGGGGAAGAAAAACCAGCTCGCGCTTTAAACGGTCATTCGTATTTAAGGTTGTACGCCTCGCATACGAGGTTGTACCCTATCAGGGTTCGGTTGGAAGCGGTTATCTACTCGAATTTTCGAGAATTTCTCTCAATTTAATTCCAATCAAAAAAAGAAAATAAATACTCTACTCCCACCTAGTCCTTTCCTTGCATAGGAATATAGGATTCACTCTATTTAATCCTAAAATTCACTATTTTTACAAATTGCATTCTTGAAAATAGAATAGTTATTGTATTTATAAAGAGAAAATTCAAATTTGTACCCAAAAAATTCAAATATTCTTTTTTTTACAGCAAAAATATATATTCAAATTTAGAAATACGAGCACGTCGAGAAAATACATAGAAGAAAAAAGAAATTAAAATGACAAAAAGTTTCATTTTTTCAAAAAATAAATTGGCTTCAATAAAATGATATTTTTACACAAAAAAAATACCTATACAGTGCAAGGCACATACTACTATAATTTTTTAAAAAGGGAACTACACTATTTCAAAATTGTGAAATAAATTTATCTTGAAATGTGAATTCTTTTTCCCTGATACTAAAATTTATCGACGACTCATTAATTTAATTTCGACGATCTAACTCTACCACAACAAAAGCACTCCCACATAAGTGCTTTGCATAATACTTGATATTACATTTTCGCATCACATTTTATATTTCGTTACTATCAATACATGTCAGGTGTACATTAAAAATATTAAATATGTCAAAAAATCGAGCTTTCCCGACTTTACTCTGCGGAGAAGACGCTAGTCTCCACTTGGTAAGCTTTGGTGAAGAATGAAGGCCAAGAGAGGTAAGTAGACATTATGCTACTAACCGTAGAAGCTCCCATCAACATGTTCATCACCACAATTTGAAGCTGGATCGCCTCGAGAGGTGACGCGCCGCCCATTATGAGGCCGGTCATTGCACCGGGGAGCGAAATCAGCCCGACAGTCTTGGCGTTGTCGAGCACCGGAGATAGGGCTATCACGAGCGACCTCTTCACTTGTTGCAACGTTGCCTGTCGGGGCGTTGCTCCGAGGGCTAGAGCCGTCTCCACCTATATAAGTGTCACGACTAAAATGTAACGAAAAATCTCATACTGAATTACACAAAAAGTTATGGCATTTAATTCGGACCCGATCGAACCAACCCAAAGAAATTGAACTTGTTCTTGGGCCACATGCATACCCTGTTGGGCCGGGCCTAAAGTCAAGGCCTTTATAGGTCTCTAATAAGAACAATAAATTAAATATTTGACATTTCTATCTATCGATTAGTCCCTATTTAATAAAAATAAGTCTATAAATATTTCTAACTCCGTCACATGAAGACAAACCAAATCACGTACCAAACTCATCTGGATCTTGATGTCATCGCGGAGCTTCTTCATAGTGACCCCGGTGACGGTCATCGAGTTCCCTACCATCATCCCGGCCACGGGAATGATGTACCTCGGGGTGAAAGGAAAGACGCGCAATATCAACAACAAAAACATGGTAATCGCGGTGCCAACCAGAATCGAAGCCCCCGCGATGTACTTCCCTCGAGGCACGTGCTTCGCGCGCTGCCCGGCCGTGTACCCGGCGACCGAGACCTAATCAAAGAGAAGACAATACCAATAATTAGTTTTTTTGAAAAAAAGAAAATAGTATAATATTTGTGAAATTTGTCAAAACAGAGGAAATTGTCAACCAAGTTTATGTCACCATACAAGGCAAGATTAGGTTTTTTAATTCAGCCATAATTGAGAAATTTATTGCAATCACGTTCGTAAAGCGTGGAAGAAGGATGTCACACGCTATAGATGACTGCAATGGCTAGACAACATGTATAAAATTTATTTATAAACGACTTTGTGTATTAATTATGATGATTAACGAGGCAAAGTAGATGTCGTCACCGATTTAATTAGCAATATAAAAAAACAAAATTTGAAGCATCACATGCCAAGATCAAGAAATCTCTCCCTCACTCCAAAAAAAGATGTTACACAATCTTTCTTGGAGGATTTCGAGTTCCAAATTTCGAAAAAATCAATTTTCCTATGATTTGATTTGGCGATGGGGAATTAGTGCACATCCCCAACCCAACTAATAACGACGTTGTTTTATACACCTGGCATGATAATAAATTCCACTAAAATTCAAGATTTTTTTTAAAATATAAATTAAATATCATAGTCGATATGTAGAGAGGGCACACGATGAAACAATTCAGTTGGTAAATATTTCAAGCTATCACATGCCAAGATCAAGAAATCACCCACTCATCCCCTCTACAATTACATACTAATATTTTTTGGAGAATTTCGAGAAATCAATTTTTCCTATATGAATTGATTTGGCGACGGTCCAATCCCAACAATCCACCGGATACAACGCTCATGTCATTTTATACACGTGGCATGATAAAAAATATCCCACACTCAACGAAGAAATTCAAGAAACACATGAAATCAGAATTCCCGAGAGACGGGACGATGACGAGGTGCAGCTCAACTGGTAAGACGCTTTCCCAGTCGGTGGTTTGAGCATCCCAAGTACGTACGTAGGGTGGGTGGGTGTGTGTGTGTGAGTTGTAACTCAAATAAATCGAGATAGAGATTCAAGAAAACTCATAAATCAAAGATCCACAGAGAAATGGGACGACAACGAAGTGCGTCTCAGTCAGTAAGACGCTTCCCCTCCAACCACAGGTCAGGGGTTTGAACGTCACGTGTGTGTGAGTTGTAACTCAAAAAAATCGAGATCGAGATCGAGAGAGAGAGAGAGATACCATGAAGAGATAAGCCATGAGGATCCAAAGAGCATTTTCTTGGTTGAAAATGAACTCCAAAACAAAGCCAATGATGGAGAGTTGAATAAAAGCTCTAAAAATGGAGTAAGTCATCTCCCACTCCAACCCCAGCTTTTGAAAATACGACAGCGCCACCGCCATCGCCACCACCGCCAGCGCCGCCACCGGCTGAATCATCCCCTTCAAGAACTCCGCCGCCCATCCCCACTCCATCCTAATCAAATTAAATCACTCCAAAAAAAAAAAAATACCTATTAATAACTAGTAGTAATAGATACTCCATATAGGTACGATATCTTATATATATATATAAGTGAAGAGGGAAATATCAAATTTTATTTAATTTTTTATTTTTCTCTCCAACTATTGATTACGTGTAAAATGTGTGTGGTTGCGACGAAGAAGCCTTCCCCTGATGGAATGGAAATATTATTGTTTTTTGGTGGAGTTGGTATCTAATTGTCTCTTGCAATATTTAGATTTAGATTAATTTGATGATGAATGAAATTTGTGTAGGGAAAAAGGTACGTACGGCCCCATACGAAATAGGTACCACTTGTTTCTTTGGACATATTTTAGTAGTTTCATGTGTTTACTTTATGTGGGCCCATCTGCCCTTTCTAGTCTCGTGACTTAGAAATTCTCTATTCCCATTTTTTCTTTTTCTAGTTTGTGGTCATTTTTCCCTTCAAATTTTATTTCTTACATGTTTTAGTATAGTTTATAGAATATTCATATTTTTAAATTTTAATTTTATAGAAAATGTTAATCATAACTTATGATATACTAATAACAAAATTTTATTTTATAATAAGTATAGTGATACTAACAATGACATACATATTGTGAGACACATTAAGACCATCTCCAACAGTTTGCACAATAATACAACAACTTTATCTCTATTATACAGCGGAAATAGTAATTTATTCCCAATCATCTACTCTATTTTACAGCAGAAAATAAATATTCTATTTTAATTATTCAACTTCATCATTTTTTTAATTAAATTTGATTCAAGTT
>JAYJMF010000091.1:372844-386244 GCA_036873715.1 Salvia sclarea
CTCCATTAATATATAATAAAATATTTGAAAAATATATTTCGATTAACCCCGTGCGTATGCACGGGTGGCATGCTAGTAATTTAAAAAAACAAACAAACAATATGACGAATCTTTGACATAAGAAATAGGGTTGATAGTAACTTCTAACCCAACCTTTGTAAGCATTGAAAGTTTATAGCTCGATTTTCTAAAATAGACAAATATAATCCAATCATTATTTTGTTGTTTAATTGGATTATACAATGATGTCGAATGAAACACAACATTGACTAACGAAAGCTGAATTGATCATTATCTTTTGCCGCATACAACGAAACGACGTTGTTTTGCCAAGATTTGTTGCTAAAATCATGGATGGATTTGAACTCTTGTCACAATTGTCGGGGGAGAAGAAAGATAGAGGAGTCTTTTTTTCTCTTCAATTCTCTTAATGAAAATAAGATTTTTCATATTTAAAAAAATAAATTGACACATGTGGCAACAATGAACTTGTTAATAAGTCAGCTTCCGTTAATCCATGTTGCGTTTCATTTGTCGCCATTACGTAATCAGACTATATTTTATAACAATAAAGTAATTATTAAAATATATTTATCGATTTTATAAGATGGGGCTATAACATTCCAATACGAGCAAAAACTAGGCAGTGATTATTAACCTTAGTAAGAATACGGACCATGTGCAAATGTTGGTCTAATAATAAAGTGATTGATGTTTGGTGAGGTAAAAAGTCTTGGATTTAAGTTAACAATTTAGAGGGTGTGTGGCTGAGCTTATAAGCTCCTTAAAACAGCTTATAACCTGTTTAGGAACTTATAAGTTATTGTAAAGCGTTTAGCAAAATAAGCTCCTCAATAGCTTATAAGTTATGAAAATAAGCTCATAGAGCTTATATAAACTCTCCAAAAAATAAGTTGCTTAACCCCAACTTATTTTTTCATAAGCTTATAAGCAACAATCAATTTTTCAAAATTACCTTTTAATGGTGTAATATTTTCTTTATATACTGTTTCAATTTTATTTTTCTTCAAATTTTGTTTAATTAATTTTTTTTCTCTCTAAATTTACAACTCTTTTTCTAACTTATAAACTCATTATTCAAACACTTTGACAACTTATAAATTCTTAAAAAATTATTCAAGAGCTTATAAATTCTTTAAAATAATTATGCCTTAGCCAAACACTCACTTAGTCAATCCAAAGAAAAAAGAAGATCAATTCATTTTGGGTAACAAAGCCCAAATAATATTTGTGGGCCTAACCGGAAATCATGGCCCATCTAAATAATTCAATTTTCATCAAATGACACGTGTCCGTTACAGTCGATCAAAAGAGAAAAGCCCGCTAAAGCGACCAGTGTTTTTCAAAGCAAGCTGTCAACTCTAGAGAGAGAAAGAGAGAGAGAGAGAGAGAGAGAGAGAGAGCGAAAGAGAGGGAAATTCAGTTAACTGTTGGAAGAGATGGCCACTCGATCACTAAGGAAACTGCATTCTGCGTCGTCACGTTATATTGTAGCATGCAATATGCTTCAAATGTTTGAGCTCGACACGTGTGGCTATGGCCTGCGTTTTCGCGGAATTCAGGATTCGAAATTTGAGGAAATTCTTAAGTTTTCAGAGAGAGAGAGGGAGAATTGTGATCAATGAGCTCGCGAATACTCGTATTGCGTTGATTAGGTTTCGTATTGTAGGATCACCAGAGAATTTATCTATCGTATGATTCTTCTTCTTGCTTTTGCTTTTGTTGATTATGAATTTCTAGGGTAGGGTTTAGTGAAATAATCAGTGATATTGTATAGATCTGGAGTTGAATTGGGGAATGGTGGAGAGTATTTTTATTGGAGGCTGGGTTGATTGAAAAGTAGAGCGACGATATGGGCGGTGGTATTGGAATTATAGTGAAGTATGTTGTTGTCCTTGTTGAGCAAGCGTACATTATATGATGATTCCAGGTAAATTCATTGCAGAGTGTGGCCGATTCCTTCAAACATATTCCAATTGCATACTATCTATTGCTGATTAATTTGATTTTCGTTCTGGCTTTACAAATTCAATAGAATGAGAATGCGTTTTGTGTTTCTCAATAATTGAATTATTGATAGGGATTCGTATGGATTTACTGTGAGACCTCAACATGCCCATAGGTATCGAGAGTACTCCAATATCTACAAGGTAATCTCATGCGTTTGTACCTTCTTGGTGAAATGGAAATATGGATCAGTTTTCGTTTTGTTTTTGGTGGCTTGTAGTGTAGTTGAGTTCTTACATTTGCTTTTTACAGAATCTGTGTGGATTTGATTTGTTAGTTAATCGTATTTGTTTGATTATGATGAACTTACGAAAATTCTGTAAGTGGAGTAGATTTACTCGTGCTCTACACGAATTGAAAACACATAAAATTCCAGGAAGAAGAAGTCGAGAGATTGGCAAAATGGAAGGGATTTCTTGTGCAGCAAGAAGAGTCTACATCGGCTAGTCATGCTAAGGAAGGAGACACCAAACCTGTGGTTTCCGAGGTCACAGAACAGTCACGTGACCTTGGTCAAACAACAAGTGAGGAAACTCAGGAAAGGGATGCTTCAGCTGAACAATCTGACACCGAACCTGTGGTTTCCGAGGTCACAGAACAGTCACGTGACCTCGGTCAAACAACAGGTGAGGAAACTCAGGAAAGGGATGCTTCAGCTGAACAATCTGTTTCCATTTCTGAAATCACTGCTGTTGAAGTGGTGAGTGGAGAAGATGCAAATTCAAGGCAAAAGAGGTCTGAGGGAAGTTTACCTTCCAAGGAAGCTCCAAGTAACCAAAATAAAAAGCCCCGTGAGGTGAAGACATGGGCTGATATTAGCCCATCATTAAATTGCATAGACCATTTGATGAGTTTACGAATAAAGAAGAATGGAAACACGAAGCGTGAAAATGTAAGATGCGAGAATATTGACCTTCCACCAATAGACGAGGCAAAATCAGATGGTGGAGGATCTGAAGACGACGATGAGGGAACTGATGCTCCTACAGTAGAAACTGCTTCTAACGATAAAATGCCCCCAGAAACAAGTTTTCCTTGGAAAGAAGAACTGGCAGCCCTTGTTCGATTAGGAGTACCTAAGGAACTCAGAGGGGAGGTACACTCTTACGCATGCACCAAATGTAAGGTTCTTGGAATTATTTTTCCAGCTCTGAAGCTTCTTCATGTTTCTGCACTTGAGTGAGCAGGTGTGGCAAGCTTTTGTTGGTGTCCAGACTCGCCGAGTGGATAATTATTACCAAGATTTGCTGGCTGTAGAATGTGATGCTAGTAGTGATGGCAAAGAGCATGATAAAGCAGCATCTGAAGGGAAGAAAGTTGATTTGCCAGAAAAGTTGAAGAAGCAGATTGAGAAGGTCGTTAGCTGCATGGCTCCTGGACTTTATCGTTCAATCTTTTCGATTTGTAGGTGCTGCTTCTTTTAGGATTCATCTAGGATGGTCTTCAATTGCAATACCCCGCCGGGTGGATGCTTAAACTTTGTTAACTTTAGCTCAGAATTCCGTCCATTCCTCTCTTCTAACTTTAGTCAACATTGTGTCACTAAAGGCTATTTCTATCATTGCATTGTATCATTTCTAAAGACTAATTTTCTTGTTCCTATGTTGCAGGATCTGCCTCGAACATTTCCTGGCCATCCTGCATTAAATGAAAATGGCAGGAACTCATTACGGCGTGTTCTTTCAGCATATGCTCTACATAACCCCTCAGTTGGGTATTGCCAGGTGACTGCATGCTGAAGGCTTTATCTTACTTGCTTTTTCTCCTCATTCTGTATTTAATCTTTGGAGTCGAATGACTAAGAAAAAAAAGCTGGTGTATCATCACAGAGAGATGGTATGGGGTGAAGCATGAAGACTGTGGAAGAAATTAAAAAGCAAGATTGTTATTTACTATTTTAGCGAGCAGTAATTTACATAGTATACATGTTAGAAGATAAGTTATGAATTGAAGGAAACTGGGAGACGATGTTATTTGCATGAATATTTCAGATTATTGCTGTAATCTGGATATTGGTAGAAAATATCTGGAGAAATGTTAGTGGTATGGGAGAATATATGAAAAACAAAACAAAACCTATAATAAGATGGGAGCATACAAGTCTGTAGTAATACTTTACATACTTCAGTTTGCATGAATGAGAACATCAATTCTGGCATCAGCATCATTAAAGTAAAAGAACATCAAGAAATTTTTCTTGTAAATGTTTTAAATTTTCATTCTTGCTCTCTTCTGCCGTTACATTTTCAGGCAATGAATTTTTTCGCTGGCTTATTACTTCTGATGATGCCAGAGGAAAATGCTTTCTGGTAACTTTCACGCTTTACATCATCCTGTTTTTGGACCTGCACTTGGATAACTCTACCACGTACATTCATCTTTAAGAAAAAAAAAACTCATATTAATATATGGTTGGCTGTTTAACAAAAGATACCTACACTTGAGCATATCAGCATACGTTGTTATGCCTGATCATCATCTTCAAAAACTCATGTCTCTAATTGACATCTCAGTGATTATCTTCACACTTGGCCATCTCATATCTTACTCAGTTTCTTATGCTTCCTATATCTTTGTTATCCCACCCTCATGTTATCTACTTTGTCTCATTCCACACTTGATTACATTATATTACTATCCTGGCTATTGCAACTCCTATTGCATGTATATAAATGAAAATGTTTGTATTTGAAACAATATATACTGATACGAAAAAAATAGTAATAAATAAGCTGATTTTAATTATTAGTCTCTCACAAACCTTTCAGGACACTGGTGGGTATAATCGATGATTACTTTGAGGGTTATTTCTCACAAGAAATGACAGAATCTCAGGTTTGTGCCTCCACAAATATCATTTCCGGAATATGCTCATGTTAACAGAAGCCTTAATTTTTATTTACTTCATAGGTTGACCAGCTTGTTTTTGAGGACTTGATGCGTGAAAGGTTCCCTAAACTAGGTTTGTCCTCTATAAAAAGTTTTTATCATTTGGCTTTGTGACTCATAGTAGATATACAAAGTCCCTCATCAAATCCAGTTGGCTGCAGTAAATCATCTTGATTACTTGGGAGTTGAAGTGGCATGGATGTCTGGGCCTTGGTTCCTCTCAATCTTTGTAAACACGCTTCCATGGGAAAGTGGTGCGTGCTTTTGATTGTTTTGCATAACAGGCTGAAATACACGTCTTTCCATCATGGCTCAAACTCTACACCTTCTTGCCTAATTTCAGTTCTTCGAGTGTGGGATGTGCTCCTGTATGAAGGAAACCGTGTCATGCTCTTTCGAACTGCACTTGCTTTGATGGATTTATATGGTACATGTTACACATTTTCTGAATAATTTCGAGTGAGGCAGATTGAATTATCTTCCCTTTTGATCTACAGGACCCGCTCTAGTTACAACGAAGGATGCTGGAGATGTTATAACATTATTGCAAACGCTTACTGGTTCCACATTTGATAGTAGTCAACTTGTCTTAACTGCTTGCATGGGCTTCCTGACCATTACTGAAGATCGACTGCAGGAACTGAGACAGAAGCATAGGCCATCTGTAGTTTCTACTTTCCAAGAAAGAGCCAAAGGGTGTAAAAGTTTTAAAGATCCTAAAGGTCTCGCAACTAAGTTATACAGCTTCAAGCATGATCGTGGACCAATAGCAAAAGAAAACGAGACAGAAGCAGGCTTGAATGATAATGATTCAGGTGAAATTCCATTGGATTCTCAGTCTGCCAGCCTGGATGAGTTTCTTAAAGGCATGACCATTGATTCTGAAGTAGATTCACTTCCAGATCTTCAGGAACAGGTAGTTTGTTATCCATTTGAGTAGCACCTAGCTGTTTTATACAATTCAAAATATATGTGGCTTTTTTTACTAATCTATGAACTGAGATTTGTCACTGATATAATCTCAGTTAGAAATTCACCTTTTTAGTTTATTTTCTTCAGGTGGTTTGGTTAAAAGTTGAGCTCTGCAGGTTGCTAGAGGAAAAGAGATCTGCTATGCTCAGGTTAGACAAACAGAGAGAGAGAGAGAGGGAGTTTTAATTCCTAACTGAACTCTTGGATTTAAGTTTCATTTTTTCCGTATAATATCTTCCTTTTTATTATTCTATAGTATTAATCAGAGTTGAGGCTGAACATTAAAGTGTTCGATTGAAAGAATTATCTAATTGTCAAGGCTACACAATCATTGCATGTTGGCAGCTTTTTTTTTAGCAAGCCTGAATGTTTTATTGTTCTTTATATACTTGGAGAATTCTAGTGATCTTCCAAGAAGCAATGATCCATCACACTATTATTCCAATCATTTTTTGTTCATTTCAGTGATAATCTAAAATGTTGATTTTCTTTCCCTAACTGCAATTACCGAAAAATGTTTTTGTTTTTTTTGTAGGTCTGAAGAATTGGAATCTGCATTTATAGAAATGGTTCAAGAAGATAATCGAATGGAACTAGCTGCAAAGGTATTCTAAACTATTTGTCTCTTGTTACATAATACATCAAAAAAATCATGAAGCTATCGCTCCCATTACGCTGTATAT
Source organism: Salvia sclarea (assembly GCA_036873715.1). Lineage (NCBI taxonomy): Eukaryota > Viridiplantae > Streptophyta > Magnoliopsida > Lamiales > Lamiaceae > Salvia > Salvia sclarea. The sequence continues at coordinate 379,417 of JAYJMF010000091.1, forward strand.
TAAGTTCAATTCAATTATCACAATGACACGAAGGTGACTCATCAAAGTACCTATGTGATTTTTCAAAATTTTCTGCAGGTTGAGAAATTGGAGAAGGAGGTTGCTGAACTACGGCAGCTTCTGGCTGATAAGAAAGAAGGGGAGAAAGCAATGCTTGAGGTCATGTTTCACACTTCTCGTTCAAACTTTTAGCTACAGAGAATGTTGTATGTATTAATAATTATGAGGGCTCTTTCTTTTATATGTTGTTTAGGTTCTAGTGAAGGTTGAGCAAGAACAGAGGGTAGCCGAAGAAGCTCGACGTCATGCAGAACAACAATTGCGTACTATTCAGGTTCTATACAACGTTCAAGTCCTTTGTTGTTTACTTTGAGGATTCTTTATTTGGTGGGTAGATAGTTTAGTTGATAGAATTACGGATATAATAGGATCATTTAATACATCTTATATTTACTTTGTTGTTCTAGTTAAGGGGGGCAACCCACTTTTATCCACCAAAGTAAACAAGGCCTTAGTGTTTTAGCTTCTTCACGATGAAATCAAATGATACTTTTGTTAATACGTATACATATGCACAGGAAAAGTACGACCTAGCCATGGCTGCCCTAGTTGATAAGGAGAAGCGGATTGTTATGGCAGAGACAATGCTAGAAGCAACACTGCAGTATGAAACTGGGCAAAGTAAAGCCTCGTCTTCACCTAAGTGAGTAAGCACTCTTATTTTAACTCCTTTTTCAAACTTCTGTAGATATCCATTTATGCTAACCACCATCTTCTTGCATAACTAGTTTTATCGGAATTACCATCAAGACAGAAGACTCACCGCCTTATTGCTCTAGTATTTGGAAAAACTAATGACGTATCTCTTAGAAATTTTAACACCACCTTTAAGTCTTTACTTTTCATCCTTATTTTAATTTCTAAGGACAACTTTCAAATTTTCATATGTATTTAGGTTTTCATTTTATTTGACATAAGATGAGAATCCTCTTAACCTAAAATTCTTTGTAATTGTGATGTAAGTACTTAAGACAACTGCCAATTATATCTTCCTAAATATATCTGATATAGGGGCAAAACAATATAATTATGAGATGTCTAACAATTTGATTCGATTTACTTTTGTAAATCATCTTAGTAGTACAGATTCACATAAACAAGTTGGTGTTAGTTATCTTCCTCTTTTTCATATATGTTTGTTATCTAATCTCATTTTCTTACACCATAATCTTTTCACGCATCGCATGTACCATTTGACTAGTTCAACGAAGAAGACTGGTCTACTCTCGTTCGGCCTTGGTTGGAGAAAGGTAAGTCTTGAGCTTCTTTGTCAAAATACCTTACCGATGTGTGGGTGTAGGTGTAAAAAATCAAACTGTGTTGACAGGGGAAAGATGATGCCGGCAATAACGAGCCCGATGATAGTGATGGCCAGCAGCAGGAATAGAGAAGAAAACAATAGTGAAATTGAAATTTTTGTTGATAGAAATGATGTATATGATGAAATTGAAAGGATATACTCATACACTGTAGTAGTTTTCTTACATCGTTCAAGTTTGTATGCGTTCGATGAGGTAATAAGGAGTAGTTTGGCATTTCTCATCACAATTTACCATCCAAAACAACGTCATCACTAAATTTTGCAACCTAAACTTGTTCTTGTTTGCAGCATTCACCTTAATTGACAATTACAATTTGTCTTGTGAAATATTGCAATTATAATCGATAGTGGAATTATAGTATCCCTATTCTTTCCCGACGGAGTTTGTACGACATCATTTTATTGCCAAAAATGGCATAGTTTAACTATTGTTATTATGTGTTCGTCTAATGGTAGAGTAATTATATGTTGCCTCAGGTTCGAGTCCACATTTTAAAATTCTTTGTTAATTAATAAAACTAAAGACATCATTTTGATTGTACAAATGGTCACTGTTTTAATTGTACAAATATTTTATTTATTTTTTTGAAAATGTTATAATTGTTCAATATTGTGAAAAGTGATAGCAAATTATAATAAAATTATGTTGTCATGTACACCAATAATTCACTTATTTTACAAACTATGTATAGAAGAATTATTATTATTACAAAAACCTTAACTATTCTAAGAACTTGAAAGTAAACTGGCAGCGAAAATAAATGCATCCATAGTGAAAATATAACTATACCCAAGGAAAATGAATGGATCACCTAGGTTAGGAGCAAAAATTTCATTGTTTCTGAATGCAGTTACTTCCATTGCAAATGTATTTACTTTTATATTTCTTTCTCACTTTAAAAGATTTTTATTTTATGTATATTACATAACATTAACACGTATATACTCCGACAAATACAGAAAGAGAAAGAATGGCTATCGAATATACCACTTCAACATGTTAGTGATTTTATTATTACACTTGAACAAGTGAAAAAAATTAATTAACAAACTTGCCGCAACCCTCTTTGATAAATAATCTTACAACAAAGTTGGAAATTGATAAAGAGGCCATCACCAGCAGCATTAGCTGCCAAGTGCACTCATAGTTTTGTTATTTTCCTTGTAAAAATATCAAAAGTTATGTCTGCAAAATTTGAAGCATGCAACTCCACATGCACAAGAAAATCTATACCGCGGCAGACTGTTTCTCCTCGTTTTCGTCGAGGTTCAGCGCTTCCAGCAGCTTTGGCAACGACTCCGGGATACCACCGGGTATAACGAATTCGAGCAGTTTACCTTGCCGACGGTAGAAATCCTCCACAGGCTGGCTCTGCATTGTGCAAAGGGAATTGAATTGAGTAAACAATGTACGAATATCAACGAGCATGCTCAAGAATTAGGCTCGACTAAGTTATGTTCCTAAGAGAATTTTGTGGACCTCTTTTCTTGCCTAACTCAAATGATATAACAAGACTTATCGACTATACCTATCCCGACTTTTGACCCCAACCGTTGTGAATTCACTAGGGAAAGGAAGTACCTTTTCGTTGTAGACAGCAAGCCTCTCTTTCACGACACTTTCGGTATCGTCAGAGCGAGTGATGAGCTTCGAAGCACAGTGGGCAGGAGGAAGAAGGGGGTCCATGTTTATGTCGGGATTCCCATTTTCACCCTTGACGTTGATTGTTGCCACATTGAAGTTCTTCCCACATTGGCTGCAAATCCTTCTTCCGAGGCATTTCTCTAATAGTACTTTCTCGGGGAGCTTGAGATTTACCACGAGATCAATGTCGGTGACATCATTTAATATTTCCTGCATATTAAACAAAGGAGCATAAACAATCGAGTTTTTTTTTAATGATAAATATCATACAAATAATGCCAGGCATACCAAGGCATTGATCGCTCAAAAGCTTGAGAAGTTTACAAGTCTTAAGATTTTCCACGATCTTCGCAGCAGATTAGTAACACAGTATAAAATACACAACACGCATCAAGAGACAGAAAAGTTTACATAGTACCATTCAGTAAAATTTGTTCAAACATTTTAGGATATTACATGAAAATAGAGCTTCCAATATTTTCTTCTAGGTAGACTATTATTTATAGCACATGGCACTTGCGATTGATTTATTTGGTAGCATTTGACAATGTAGGTGTAGCATAAAAAGCATAAAGTTGTTATCTGTGGCCATATTTTTTAGAACATCTGGGATATTAACATTATTCTACAAAATCATAAATAAATAAGAAAGTAATGCATTTTTAGGACTACAAGGAAGGAATGCAAGATATCAAACAATCACAATTACAAAAATAAGAAAAGGGAGGTGAGAAATGCTAATGACACTTGTATATGGATTAAAAGATGCCAAAAATGGTAGCACGACACTCATCCAGAAATCAGTCAAAGGTGCAGGAACTCAGAAACGTGCAGGTTGAAGCAAAGAAAAATCACTCACTGCTTGTCTCACTGTGCGAGGGAAACCATCGAGTATGAACCCCGATTCTCCCTTGGATTCTCCCGACTCAAGCCTCTTCGACAATAAATTAATAATAATCTCATCGGACACCAGCTTACCCTGGTTCACAATCTCCTCCAGCTGCAACAAGTGATCCAACAATTCAGCTAAGCAACATCAACCAAAACAAAGCAATAATTCCCATCTCACCAAAACACATCAACAGAAACACCACACAAAATGAGAGATTCAATTTGCACAAAGCTGTAAACTTTATCATTATTAAGCATCAGTCATTATCACCCCAATTCATTACAAGTCTCCATTTTTCAACTACTTTAAAGCACCCCCAAATTCTACAGATTCACAAAATATTCAGCATCCAAGACCAAGACGAATATCCAATTATTTTTTAAACTTTTTATATGCCTAAAATCGAAATCACAAACCACATACATTCAAATTCGACGATCTCACTAAATCCAATCACTTTAAAACCCCAAATTCCACAGATTCACAAAGTATCCAGCATCCAAGACGAATATCCCAATTTCATTTTCACTCCTCACAAACATAAAATTGAAACCACAAACTTCAAATTCGACGATCTCACTCAATCCCCAATCAATCACAGACCACAACACAATCACAATCAAAACACAGACGCACCTGCTTGGACATAGGGCCGGCGGAATTGAGCTCTTCGCGGACGAGATCTCCGGTGGCGATGTGCGGCACGCCGAGGAGAACCGATAGGCGGCTGGCGTAGGTGCCTTTTCCGACGCCGGGGCAGCCGAGGAAGACCCACTGGACATTTCTAGCCTTGGGATCTGCGCGGGGAGGGAGGGAGGGCTGGGGTTTGAATTCGGTGGCGGCCGCCGAGGAGAGGGAGCGCCGGATCGAGGAGGAGACGGCGGCGGAGGATCTGAAGAGGCGGGTCATGGCCGCCATTGGAGGTGGTGGAGGGGGGGCGAGGGTTCCGGCGGCGGCGCTGAATCGACAAGGGGAAAATGAACAGCGAAGCTTTTTTTCAGAGAGAAAAAAAAAAAAAAGAGATGTGTAGTTTTCTAGGCTTTACGTTAAACAAAGCCCAAAGTGGGGAGTGCGGCGGAGAATCTTTTCGAGATTCCCATTTGATTCGGGTATTTTTTAACGGTTGCGCGTGACTCCGGTTTAAATAACCTTCTACTTTTAGTTATTTTCGGTTTATTCAGTTTACTTTTGTATAGTTCCACATTTAATTTAATTTTAAATACTAAACTGGCCAATCCAATCGATTTCTAGCTATTGTTATTACGGCCTAATTGGATTAATTTCTTTTCATTTCAGATTAAAATATTTCGACTTTTATTCTAATTCACTCGAAGTGAAATGATGTATCCAAACATTCTTTTTATGGAATCATTGTATTTAGTTATTCTAACATCAGAGGCGGATTCACTTGGTGACATGGGGATACAATTGTACTCCAAAAAAAAGAAAATAAAAAAAATTATACATATATATATTGTTATTTATTATATTTTAATAAAATTATATTTGTAACCCCACTTTAACTAGTCTTCATTCTTTGTACAACAAAAGAATTTAAAAAAACGATAAAAGAAAAAGAAAAAAAAGGAAAACAGAAGGCAAAAACAACAACAGAACATAGAATTAGGTTTAATATGCCCAATTAATTTCTTGATTGTTTTTTTGAGGAACGAGTTTGTTTGGAGATGAATATGAGATATATGTGATATGATTTCCTTTCAATTTTGTAGTTTATAAATGATGAAACAATTGTATAAAAAAATCATGTAAAAATATTTTTATATAAAAGCTCATAATTTTAATATATTTTTAAAAAATATCATGTAAAAACTTAGGTTTTCAATATATTTTTTCAGAATATGACCCAAAAAAATCGGCTCGGGGGCTACGGCCCCTGTACCCCCGTATATTTTTCGGCCTCCAAACCAAAATCCTGATTATCGTACCCCAAATTTCAAAATCCTAGATCCGCCATTGGTGAGAGGGGGAGAAAGCCGAGAGCACGTGTCAGGGTACGAATGATTCGAAATATTTGACATCTTGGAGTCCTCTTTTTATACCGAGATGGCGGCTAGGGCTTCGTTGAGACGCACTCGCACCCTTCAGCCCTAGTTGTTCTGAATTTCGTGGAACACTTCTCCTACGAACTTATTTTTGCTTCTCCCTCACGTCACAAGTGTTTTTTTAGGATTTAACATTGTTGATGTGCTTATCCAAATTGTGGGACAATTTTAGCTGTGCCGATCAATTGGGCTAAGAATATTTACATAAATAAATTATACAAATTTTTCCTATTAGAATTACTACAAAAGTAAAATTACAAATACACTAAAACTAGGGTGAATGAGGATGAGATAATATTTGGTAAGGGACATGCATGGTAAAAAGTATTTGAATCCTATTGGGCAATTGACGATAAGGTCGGTCGAGTAGAAAAAGGCATGAATAGCATAGCATATACCAACATTGTGGCACCACTCTTCCACTTGCACCCCTTTCTTTTCCTCTCTCATCAAAACTGGGGGTGAGAATTTGGGATCGGGATTTGGGAAATTCCAGTCCCGTCTCGAGTTCCGACGGATTCGGGATCCCGAGTTCCGATCTTTTCGGGATTGGGACCGAGATCGGAACTTGAGTTTGGAACAATTTTGGGGTTCAGGAGTCCCGAATCCTGATTGGGACTATCCGAATTTTCCGAAATTAATTTCAATTTCAATTTCAATTTAATTATAAATTTAATTTTTAAATTCTAAATTAAACATTATAACTCTAAAATTTCTAAAAACTAAAAATTGAAATTTCAAATCTCAATTCTCTATTTACCACCATGCACTTAATAATAAATATACAATTTTTAGGATTATAATTTTTAATTCTCATTAATCCAGTAAAGATATAATTTTTTCTTTA
>JAYJMF010000091.1:393484-411258 GCA_036873715.1 Salvia sclarea
ATTATTATTATTATTATTATTATTATTATTATTATTATTATTATTATTATTATTATTATTATTATTATTATTCAAAATTTATGTCCTCTTAATGGGTGTTTTACTTTGATATGTTAAGGATAAAATGAGATTAAATATGTTAAGGATAAAATGATAAACAAGTCCAATATTGATTAATCAATCAAAGTAAATGGTAAACTGAGTTTGGAATATTTTTTTATCTATTCATTCAATCACTCAGAATAAACTTCCCCTTGTTTTATATATATTACGCCCTCCGTCCACGATCAATTTGCCACATTTTAACCGGCACAAATTTTAATACTTTAGTGGACTTCAGTTAGTATGATGTATTAGGAGTTGAAAAGGTAGGTTAAAAGATAACTATAAACGGAAAATGGCAAATGGTTCGTAGACACGAATGAAGTAATTCCATATTCTCTCTCTCTCTCTCTCATCGAGCAGGCGTATTAGGCTGCTGCGCTCCATGCGTGCTTCACGGCAGCAACGCCGAGAGGCTCGGCTCGCAACCCGGCGCCGCCACCTTCGCCACCCACTGCTTGCCCTACACCGCCCTCTACCTGCTCGGCAACTGCTTCTTCGGCTGGAACTGCTTCGCCCCCTGCTTCGCCTACCCCAACCGCACGGCCATCCGCCTCAAATTCAACCTCCGAGGCACCGGCGAGGCCCTCGCCTGCTCCCACAACCTCACCATGAACGACCACTGCGAGTCCGCCTGCGACCTAGCCACCCACATCACATGCCACCCCTGCGCCCTCTGCCAGGAGGCTCGCGAGCTTCGCCGCCGCCTCCCCCACCCGGGATTCTCCGCCAAGCCCGTCATCGTGATGCTCCCGCCCGGCGGCCAGACAATGGGCCGTTGAGCCTGAATGTAATAATTCTTGCCCGAGAAAGAGAATGCACGGTACATCCACCCTGATGCTCCCGCCCGGCGGCCAGACAATGGGCCGTTGAGCCTGAATGTATATATAATTCTTGCCCGAGAAAGAGAATGCACGGTACATCCACCCTGATTAAACCCTAATTCGGATGGATGCACCGTACATCCAGATGTATGTATGTTTTTTAGTAGCCTACTAGTTAGACAGAGCCTTAGATAATTTTGTATAACAATGTCTAAAACAAGCTGCAGTTTTTTCAGTCTAGTAATGAAACATCAGGAAAATTTCGAAACATGAGGCCTACACGGTGCAACGGTATCTCAGAAAAGTTCGGGACATGAGGTGTTTGATAGGAATACACTTTGTTATCACGTCTATTCTCCGGGAGCTGATATGCCCTGCTTCAGTCGCTCTTTCTTCATCTTCTTCTTGGAGACGGGCTTCTTTTTCTTCGGGGGCAGGGTTCTTTGGGCGTAGGTGTAGAGCACGTAATTCCCAATGAGGAACGTCAAGAGGAGCCCCCCGATGACGAGTAAGACAATCAAACCTGGGTTAAACCCTTGAGCTGCGCCATCCCGGGCCATGTTTTTCTGTTAGATGGAAAATATGAGTGGAACGAGATCCGGTCAAAAGTGGGACGAGGCATAACACAGATATTACTGGAGAGGATTCACAGCAAATTAGCAGTGACGTGATCGTTTAATCCGAGGTAAGCTAATGATGATTGGATTAACTGGTTACATCATGCGAAAAACACGTCTAGCTGTTTTCTTATGAAAGAATATTCCAATGCACTTGTGGGAAGAACTATGCCATACAAGAACCTATCGACCAATAATAATAGAAATATATGCAGGTAAGCATAGTCTTAATGTGAAATTTCTGCTTTAAAACATAGATGAAGACCACATAGCGGTTACCATCGAAAGCGAATCCATTCTTTCAGAAAACTAATAAACAATCTAGATTCAAGCATCCATCTTCAGAAATGGAAATCCCACAAATGTGAATTCGTAGAGATTGAGGTCACAAAAAAAAAGTTCTCCATATAGATGTTAAATTCATAAAATTCCCTTATTTTATTTAATTTCTGCAAGCAACACAAATGCACACTCAATTTTTTTTTATCTCAGCTTCAAACTTCAATATTCATTATACCAAACTTGAACGAGCTTTAATCTAGCAAACCAAAAATGTATTTTTATCAATTTGAATTTTCTTAATCCTTCTATTCAGCTCAAGAAGAGCTCCAGATCTTACAAAATAAAACAAAAAAACAGGGTAAAATAAATAAAAGGTCAGAGTTTATTACTTATGCATATCAAATCAAGCAGAAACAAGTCAATCTCAAATTAAACATAAAACTATTATTAGCATAATCTTCAATCTTAGATTCACTGCATTATACCTTGCAAAACATAGCAACATTATCTCCTACACCGAATTACTAAAGAATAGCATTTGCTGAATATTAACTTCACAGAATTTAGTTAAAATCACATGCAGAAACATATAATCCAAATTCCAAAACAGCATTCACTTCAAAAACTTTATTACGCAAAAAGACAATTCCTCTCAAAATCCGGAAAATAACACCACGCAGTCAAACATTCAAGTTCCAGCTGATTACGATGAAAAAGCACTTAAATTCCTTCAAAACGAAGTGCATGCAGGAAAAATCGCAACAACAGCCACCAAATCGGAGTTAGAACTTCATAAATTAAGATAAAATAAAAAGTAACTGCATCCATTTTTGAATTAAACCAAAAAAATCCATAGATCTAACCAAATCGAGCTGAAATCGAGACGAGGAAAGGATAATACCACGCGATCGAACGACGGAGGAGCATCGAAATCACCTTCTGCTCCCATCGCCTTTATTTATTTTTTAATTTTTTTTTTCCAGAATTTTGTTTGGAAATGAGAGAAAATTGGATTTATTGGAAAGGTTGGTGAAGTCAAGATCAAGAGTGTCTTAAATTTGACGAGTGTGCGTTGGTGCTCCGTAACGAAGTCAGAATTTCAAATCAGGTGCTGAACTTTTCGTTATTTATGAATTGACCCCAAAGGAGAAAGCCCAAATTAAGGCCCAATCAATCTCCATAGAAATATATTATGCCTACCAAAAATAATATTTTGTCTATATAGATACCAAATCCAAATAAATGCAGGTATAATAACTATATAAGTTACTCATTTGATATTAATTTTAAAATTTGTACCATTGTATAGATTATTTTTTCTTCGGATAATGAGGTTAAGAATAATAATTTAATAATTTAGGAAACATTAAGTTCGAAGGAGTTGACTCTCGTACGTCTACGTGACATTGCCACATTAGTAGTGAAAATGTTAGTTCTATCAGTTCGAAAGCATCTCAAGGATATTAGTTATATAGACACATTTTATCAAGGGTACTTTTATTGAAGTAACAACAATTTACTACCAAGTTCAATTAAATAATGAACAAATTTTGTAAACCTCGGGACTTAGAGATTTGGTCGACTATCAATTGGGGAAAAAACATTGTTACCTAATAGGCTAATAGAATCTAAATGCCTCGATCACAAAATATATAACATGTCACAAGTTTTGTGAAGCCCAATAAAATTTATTATAGTCCAAATACTTTATTAGGCTTTCTATCCTTGCGAAGCCCATTAGTTTATTGTATAAAAGTCTATTGGGCTTATTATTTCACATTTTTCATCCGACTTTAATTCAATTCCGTAGATATAAAAAAATCCACATTATTTGTCATTTTTTTCATGTTGGTGTTTATCAAGTTTGATGGTAAAACATATACATTTGTTTTTGCCAGAATAGTTGTCAATCTTTAGAACTATTGGCCATAATTTCTTAACTTTCGAAGAGTAAAACTAGGGTATGATCCTTATTTTTTATATCCTAATCCCTAATCTACCTTAAAAAGTATAAAATAACACATGTTTTCAGTTTATTATTAGAAAAAGTATAAAATAACACATGTTTTTAATTAGTTTACTTTCTCTCTCTGTGTGCGCGCGCGCGCGCATGCGCACACACTCAAACTTCCAACCTACTCAATGAGAGAAACACCTTATCAATTGAGTTGACATATCAATAATAGTAACGAGTTAGATTTACATTCTAAGTTTACAATTGAAGAAATTGGACCAAGTATATAACGTCGATGAAACTCATTCTTAAAAATTAAAATGAAATATGGATAGGGGATATAATAGCTATCACTACTCATATATTTGTGTACAAACTCACAATATTCACCTAAAAAAGAAACTGACCATTTTAAGCTACTGGATTATAAAACTATCTTCTAGACAAATTTCCCAATTGATAAAATTAAAACTAAAATACTCTTGAGACACCATTTGGAATTGGTAAACTCCAAACTTTACTTTCCATAAGTTGATAATTAATCAACATCTTAAAAAACAGTAGATGTTTGCTAATGTCCAATTAAAATCTTTGAAGAGAAAAGAAAAAAGAGGAATAAGAAATTGATTTGTGATATTGGTTGATTATGACATGTGAAAGAGGTGAGTGTGAGGCCATAAGCATTGATAGTGAGTGGAGCATGTGAAATATTAGTCAGAGTCAGAATGATGCATGTTCATATCCTTTCTTTATGTTCAACTCTACATGGGACAAGATTCTTCATGGAATTTGTGTACATGTGCAATCTTATTATTATTATTATTATTTACTACTATTCAAGCTTCACATTATTGTATATGGGTTTAAATTAGGATATAGGAACCACCATTCGTATTCATGGATGTGGTTAGGGGCGGACGCATGATCTTTGTTCGTGTGAACTGCTTTTTCTGAATTCTGATTCTGATAAGTTTATGCGAATTTGATGTGATGGTGTACTTTCGCATCAAATGTCGATAATTTGATTGGGGCTACATTTCAAAGGGGTGCGACGCTTTTCAAAGGAAACTTAAGTGAAATATTAATGGTGATATTATTATTATTATTATTATTGTTATTGTTATAAACAAGTATAGAGACAATAATAGGGAATAGTATATTTCTTGATAAGAGACAAATGGTAGTTTTTCTTTTAATTTCTTTATGTGATATGCTCACTTTCTAGATTTCACTTTCGTGCTATGTAGTGATTTGGTAGGTTAGAATTGTTAATACAATCAAATTAGTCTCGCACAAGAAGTAATACCAAACTAGATCTAATAAAAGAGTACTACTTAACTAAAGTGACATGAACTCAAAGGATGCAATTAATTTTCAGTACTTTCCCCCTCAAAATAATAATAACAATAGTTTGCCGTCAAAAAAATAATTCAATACTCCAATTATTTGATGGAAAAATCATACTTCATTTTCAAGCTATTGTTCCTGATGGGGTGGTTTCTAATTTCTATCATCATAAATGATGTAGATTCGACTATTTTTGTTTATTTCTCGTACAAATCTCTTACCATATTGGCCACTTTCACTTAATTGTTTTTGGTGCATGCACAAACCTTATTTTTTGTTGTTACATTTTACAGGTCTCTTAATGATTTATATTTGGAAAAATTGTAATTCCTTTCTCCCATGTTTTTAACCTATTTTCTCGATAGGAAGATTAATAAGGCGAAGTTGATTAGTATGAGGTGATGTGACTCAAACGAACCCTATAGACCCTATATATTTTGTGTATAATTTAATGCCAAAAAAATGGATTAGAAGAATAGATTATCCAATGAAAAAAATAAGACATATAATGGCATAGAAAGAGTAACTAATATCGTAATTTGGGTCATTAATTAAAAAAATATTTTGAACTATTAATAATTAAATACACAAACTATTCGAAAATTACGAAGATACTCTAAGCTATTGATAATTAAAACACAATAATATATAACGTATCTAAAAAGTAACAAAAATACCTCGATGTTCGTTTTTGTAAAAAAAATTACATGTCCCATCAAAGGCGGAGCAAGAACTTTACAAATGAACAAGCGGATTATATTTTCGTATTTGGAACCAAGTTTAGACTGGCAGGCCTATATTTTTACATATAAAATTGAGAAAAATACCACTACAATATACACATTATAAAAAATTATCCAGGCGACCGCCGAGGCAAGCCCGAGCCTTGATCTGCACCTGTATCCCGTCAATAATAACTCACTATTGTGCAATTTTAATGCTATATTTAAAATCACATGCCATATTTGTTTTCTAAAAAAATGTGATGTCAACTTGTCAAGTTTGCAACTTGAATAACTTCTTAAAATCGAGCATGGTTTTTTTTTTAGTTTACAGATATTTATTCTCATTTATTTTAATTATAAATATAAAAAATTCATGATATTATTATTTTACTACTATATACTATGATACTATAAAAGAAAATATATTTGAAAATTGATTTTTTAATGTGAATTGAGACCGGAAATTAATATATACTCAACTGAATTGTGTCATTTTCTTATTACCAATTAATTTGTGCCAGCTCTTTAACTGTTGAAAGAGACAATTTTTCAGACTATGCCGTGTTTGGCTGATAATCTAAATAGAATGTCAGTACCACTTTTCAGAAAGTCCCACGAGTAAAAATAAATAAAAATTCTTCCACAAATAGTATGTTCATAATTTTATAAAGCAAACAAACAAGGTTTTCCGATATTTGAACATTTTTTCATTAAACACTGTATAGTGTATTTAAAAATTGATAGCAAAGCTACTCTTAAAACAGAAAAATGATAGCAAGCCAACAGCCAATCAAACCTCGATATGATTTTAGGAGTATTAGTTACTATTTATTGCTTAAATATTAGTAATTAATTTGGGTTGGCTTAATCACGTATAAGGTGAAATGGAGGCAACATTGATTTTCAAGCTAGATTTAAAGGATATTTGAGTAATAATCCATTAATATTTATTGCTTAATCGGGGTTGGCTTAATCACCGCGACTTTGTTTTTCAAGCTCTTCCTTTCATTATCATTTAGCTATATATAAAAAAATCTGATTAGGACCCTAAACTATACTTTAATTGGTCTCAATTGAATTTCCACTCTTTAATGGCATCATTATCCATAAAATGAACATTTTTAATTATTTTGCCAAATGTGACATGTCACACTCTCAAATACGAAGTAATCAAGCAATCATGATGGGCTTTGGAATGTCAAATCGATGATTTGATTGGATCATGGGAAATTAGGGTTTTTTCCATGGTGCATCCGGATGTAATACATCCTCCTCTCACTGTAGCAATATTATATTAATTAAAAATAATTAATATAATATTGCTACAGTGAGAGGGGGATGTATTACATCCGGATGCACTATGGACATTACCGGAAATTAGCTGAATATCGAAATTCGGATAAGTTTTGGGACAAAAATTAGGGTTTATAAAATTGAAATCGGGAAATTTCAAATTTCCCTTTTAAAACTATATTAATTGGAAATGACGATTAAGGACAATGTATGTTATTTTCAACTTCTCAAGTACAAAGAATTGAATTCATTCATACTAAGTGATAGTAGAAAGGCTAACCAAAAGGAATAGTTGAATCATTTTTTAAAATTCGAATGTCTAATTGGGAGAATATTTCAAATATGAAATATGTATAAATGATTTATATCAAAATCCTATTTGAACATTTCACCTTTAATTTTATACAACACACATTTCTTCTTCCCAAAAAAGACATTTTTAGCACACCATAATCCGTTAACGAACTTTCCATGCCAAAAAAATATAAACGACTAAATATTATTTGCACATATGACATGTCCTATTAAATAGGAAACAGAAACGAAAAAGGAACACAATTGAATACGAATAAAATGTTAAGAACGTAATACAATAATAATAAAAATTCTAGAACTTAATAGGACAAAGTTTGGGAATTAAGTGGGAATAATGTTATTTCACTTAGACTATTGATGCAATACCATATTGGATTAGACATAAAGCATGTGGAAAAAGGCCACACAAGAAAAAGGCACCTTTGAAGTGAAGGCATGCCAGATATACATAGAAATAAATGATTTATTTTATTGGACACATCGAAATATATTGAAAATCCAAATATACATATCTAATTTATTTGCCTTTCTTCTACCAATTACACATTTACACTATATGGCTTGTGCTTTACCAAATCTCTACTCAAACTCTTTTATTTAGCTTTTGACTTATTAGTTTCTTGGGAAAGCAACCCCCCACCTCTCTCCATTAAGAAATGTCCCACTAACATACAATTTTATTTATTAATTTGTCGTAATTCAACGTCACATATAAATGATTGTATGCCTTTTTATACATGTATATTTATAAATATCTTTGTATATTTTAAAATTTTCAAGTATAATAATGTAGGATGATACAGTTCATTTTAACATTTTGCAATAATGGTATTATCGTATTATGCAAAATATCATATAAGGTATGTCGACATCACTTAAAAATAAAACAAAAAACTAGAATATAATATAAG
This sequence comes from Salvia sclarea, assembly GCA_036873715.1. Classification (NCBI taxonomy): domain Eukaryota; kingdom Viridiplantae; phylum Streptophyta; class Magnoliopsida; order Lamiales; family Lamiaceae; genus Salvia; species Salvia sclarea. The sequence continues at coordinate 401,855 of JAYJMF010000091.1, forward strand.
ATCAAGAAAGATCATAATACTAATCCAAGAAAATGACTACCACTATTTTTCTTTGCGCACTTTTATAATTAATTAGGCACCTATTTTCTCCCTTGCATCATGAGCTTTGTGACCAATTTTAATAACGAATTGATTTGTTAATTTTCCACGTACACATGCACACATATAAATTAAAGAATAATTTAGAATATTATAAGAGATAAAAGAGAAGAATAAATACTGACTTGAACTACATGTTAGGAGTGGATTAATCAAAATATTATAATTTCAAACACAAAAGGTACAAGATTTTCTTTTTTCTTGTTTCGAGTTGTAAAAAGTAGAAAGATTTAAGTAAACACAAAGTGTAGCAAAAAGATATGCACGGAGTTAGCCCCGCCATTTTGTGAATACAAAAGCCAATAAATTATTGGTGTTACTTACATTCTTGTATAAATCACAAATAAATGAATATATTTATTTAGTTCCAATTTCAAAAAAAAAAATGACTAAGACTGTGTGACGAATCTCGACCCTAATAAAACTTTCCCGCCTAAACCAAGTCTAGCCCGCTGCTCCGGCCCCCGGCGCCGATGAAGCTGCATTCCGACGACGTCGTCGAGATTGTGATCATCCCTCCATTCAAATCCGAAACACTATCAACACTATCTTCCAATGTCATCAATAGTTGTGATGTGGTGAAGCTCATAGTTGGCCTAGCCCTAGGCACAACGGGGACCTCGGCGTCCCCGACGAGCATCTGCACCACGCCCCTCGCACTCGGCCTCACCATCGGGTCCGGGTGCGAGCAGGCGAGCCCGACGAGCAACACCCGCCCCATGACCTCCTCGTTGTACTCCTTCTTGAGCCGGGGGTCAGCCGCGTCGTTCAACCGCCCGTCCGTGTACAACCCCCACACCCACTCCACCAAATTCCCGCCCCGCCCGTCGATGTCCTTCTCGATCGGCCTCCTCCCCGTCGCCACCTCAAGCGCGACGGCCCCGTAGCTAAACACGTCCGTCTTGTCCGTGGCCCGGCCAGTGATCAGGTACTCGGGCGCCAGGTAGCCCATCGTCCCGGCCGCGGCCGTCGCGTCTGGCGACTTGTCGTGCGCGATCTGCCGGGCGAGCCCGAAGTCGCCGAGCCGGGCGTTGAACCCTTCGTCCAACATGATGTTGCTACTCTTGATGTCTCGATGGATCACTTGGTTCTCACATTCTTGGTGCAAGTAAGCTAGCGCCGATGCTACTCCGATTAGGATTTTGTGACGGTTCGGCCACGTCAGCACGAATCTTGACTCGAATAAAGCTTTATCCAAACTCCCATTGGACATTAAATCATAGACTAATAATATTTCCCCCTTTTCGTGACACCAACCTTGTAATTTAACAAGATTCCTATGCCTAAGTGTGCCAATTATCGACAACTCCGACAAGAACTCCGCCTTCCCTTGGCCGGTGTGGCTGCAACGCTTCACCGCCACGACGTCGCCGGTGGCCGGAAAAACGCCCCGATAGACGGTCCCGAACGCCCCGTTCCCGATGATTCGACCCGAATCGAACCCCTTTGTGGCCAATTTTAGGTCCTTGTAGCTGAATTCCTTAGGCGTTTTGATCACATCCGTAGCGAAATCGTTAGTAGTTTTTTTCCTCTCTTTCTTGAATTTCTTGTTGTATGCCCATATGAACAAAATGGCGCAAAACGCCAAGAAAAACGCCCCCGCCGTCGCGACCCCGGCCACCGCGCCGGGGCCGCAGAGCGAGCTGCGGCATTTATTCGCGACGGCCACCTTGGCCGTTGCGTTGCCGCTCGCCGCCGCCGGCGCGGGTGCCGCCGGCGGGGGCGAATTGGAAGTTTCCGGCATTAGCGGAATCTCCGGCGCCGCCGGCGCCGGCGAGTTGCGACTCGGCGGCAGGAGGTCCTCGTCGTCGAAGGAGGAGCGGAAGCTCCACCACTCGACAGTATGGACCTCCGTGCTGCCCTGAGTCGACCCGGAGAAGCCGACGAAGACCGAGTCGCCGGTGACCAACTCGGCGAGGTCGAAATCGGCCGAGATCACGGGCGCCTTCGGCTTGGCGCCGGACAACGACACGTAGACCGCGATCGACCGAGTCGACCCGGCGTAGTCGACCCACGAGTTGATCGAGTCGCCTTTACGGAGCTCGACGCCCATCGCCTCCAAATCGACGGACTGAGTCGAGATCATCGAGTTAACATCGAATCCGACGTGGTTGCCGTTGATGTCGTCGAACTCGGCGTCCATCAGCGTGTCGAACTCCACGGCGGCGACGCCGCGGGGCCTGCCGGCGGCGGTCATTGCGCCGAGGAATCCGCCGGCGTCTCCGATTACGTCGCCGTCGCCGGAGACGACGAAGGCGAGGCCGCCGCCGACGGAGGAAGGGTTGAGATTTTTGATGGAGAAGGAGAAGAATGTCGAGAAGCTCGCCGTGATCGGCGACCCCGGCCGCCGGAATTTGATCGGATCGGCGTAGAGGACCCTTCCGGCGCCGGAGCTAGGGACGCCGAGGTCGCGCGTGAGGCGCACGGTGCCGTTGGTCCAGTGCGCCTCGCCGAGGAGCTTCACGCGCGAGAATGTGAGGGTGCCGAAGTCGAATTCCGTCGCCGCCGCGGCGGCGCCGGAGAAGAGGAGGAGCTGAATCGCGAAGCAGAGGAGAAATTCGCCGGAAATTGACGCCATTTGCTAGGATTTGGAGTGGGGCATTGTGGTGTTTGTTGATTGTGAATTTGGGGAGGAAAAAAGAGGGATTAAATGATTAATTAAAAACAAATATTTGAAGAGTGAGAGAAATGGAGATTTGGGGGAGAATCTGAGTGAGGAGTTAGGAGAAGATAGAAGAAGGGAAGGAGAGGGAGAGGTGAAGGACACGTGTCGAATCAACGGTAATAAAATGGAAATTTGGTTTTCTTGCTACGGCTGCTGGTTTTAGGTGGGAATAAAGCTTTGCTACTCTAATTTTCTCTATATTTATTTATTTATATACGTAAATCCAATTGCAAATTATTGGTAGGAAAGATTGGACTTTATAGTGATCTAATTAATTCTATTTTCAAATCAATTTTTTGTCCAGAAAATAAAATTTACTCCCCCGTCTCATTTGTTTTGTACACAAAAATTAAGAAATTAAGTTGAAGAGTGTGAGGTCGTGTGACCCAAAAATAAGGGCACATACCTTTTTTGTGTAAATTTTAGCAAAATTGAAAAATGAGACAGCCTGATAAAAGAAACGAGACAAGAAAAATGAGACATTTACAAATAAATTTTGCATTGATTACATATAGTATACATATATATATATATATATATATATGTCTAGGAAGTGGGTCAAATACAAAGCATTTTTGATGTATAAAATGTGAACCAATTTTAGGAATTTGATTATGAAGATATAAAGTAAATCCATCACCTTGTTAGATATATTCATTCATATACTTATTTTCGAATCTTATGATGGGCGGAATTTCATTTTTTTTTTCAATTCATAGTTTTGCAGATAATTCGGACAAATTTGTTGGTTTGTGTTTTATAGATTAAGCCAAAATCTTACAATAGTCAATCCATCCAGCTATCATTATAGATATATTGACAGATTAAGCCAAAGTTAGATGTGAATCGGGCCTTTATATTTGTTGGATTAAAGTAAAATTATTCATACGAAATTTTGTAAATTTTAATTTCAAGGTATGCGTAATAATATATATCGATGTACATTGAATATAAGCGTTAGAGAATTCCAAGATGAAATGTTTGTGTTAAGTTAAAGTTATGAGGGAATATCGAATATGAAACTTATGAGTAAATCGCAGAATTTAAGACATCAATTAAAGTGAAGTCATTTTTTGTCATTTTTTACAGAATTCACATCTCGGTTTTGCCAATGTACAATACTTTCTTTTTTTCTTTTGTCCTAAACGAGGAACATCAAAACCCCACAGTAGTTGGGGCCCACTCAACAATTATACTTTTTTTTTTATAAATAATTATTTTTTATAATATTTTTTGGTTCTGCAATCTGTGTGTTTATTACGATAATATAATTAATTACAATATAATTAACCTAGTGTTACTGACAGACTTGTCTTAGCGCAATAACATTTGAATTCGGTATTAATTTAATTTAATTTAATCTTGGCTTAAACCTCTGCAGAATGCAGAGTGTTGTATGGTTTATTAAAACCAAGTAATTTAATGGGCAATGGAAAATTAAAGAGGACTAAATTTGTGTTAATGTTAACTTCAATAGTAGAGTTTATTTTGCCATTAGCCTAATTTATTTCGTTCCTTCAATTCTTTATGGACGCACTAAATTTCATGAGTGGTTTTTTATATGACATCAACTTATTCTATTAATGAAGAAAATAAATCTATAATAGCATCTAAGCACTACAAATGTAAGTCAACTTTCAAGATTTACTAGATTAGACTTTGTTTAATAATAACTAATTAATTAATTAATAGGAGTCTAGGCATTAAGATCCTTAATTAATTCACGAGCATATTGGGAAGATTAGTTTCAATAAATCTTTTTAGTTTCCTTTTCTGTATAACTATATTATCTATATACGATATATATCTGTTGACGTAAAAAGTATATTGCGAAGATTAGTTTCAATATATAGAAAAATATGTATATTTGAAGGCATATTTTTCCAAATCACCTTTTGTACCAAGCTTTATTACTCTTTTACTACAATTATTCTTCCAATCAAAAAAAGAAAAGAAAAAAGAATACAATTATTTTTCTAGAAAATTCCAACACGGGACCCAAAGTCCAAAATGTCTTTTTTTCTTCTTCTTTTGTGGTTATGTTTTGGCAAAAGAGAGATGAAGTAAGAAATAGACAAGTAACAAAAGGGAGCCAACAGTTATGACCCTTTTTAATCATCTGTTGATTAATTAATAATATGAAGTAATAAAGTTTGGTAGACAATGATGGGAAAAAGCATAAAATGGTTTCCAAAATAAACAAATAAAATGCAGTCTATATATATTTAGTCAAAGATTAATAAATGAAATGTCGATGTGTTGTCAAATAGTATTATGTAAAACTGGATCTAGATTTGAAACTAGTTAGGTGGAAATGGAATTATGGAATGGAGCATAATTACAACTTGCTCGAAATCAAAAGAATCTTGTAAATCAAAGAAATATATATACATAAAATATTGTACGTGGTTCCTACAATATAAAACAAATAGAGTTGAGTTCAATCAATATTCAAGTTCATTTGAATTCTTTTAATAACATGAAATTTTGTACTTGATCTTGTTGTGGATTATCAATATATTCGATTTTGGATAATTTTTATTTTATGATATCGTACATGACTGAAGCTAAAGATCTAGGGATACCAATTTAATTAGTTCATTTTTTTTTGTGTATTATTGATATCAACGATCAAACTAGTTCCTGTTACAATATATAATTTCAGTGTACAATGTTTAAAGTGCAATATTTTGTTATGTGATGTTTAAATAAAAATATCACAAAAATTCATAAATTATGATATTGAAGACGAAGAATCGGTGCGTCATGTGTAATTTGAAGTTAGAAATCAGATTGATTTTCAGAAAACGTTAGTTTCTAGAATGACATGTTTATTGTTTTGTTTAGACCAGAAAATATGATTTGGAATGTTTTTATGACAATATCTAAATATTAGGTACCAAAATATTACGTTTTAAATATTGAAATATTATTGACAATATGCTTAAACATTGTGATAATATGCGATATTTCCTATAGGCTAACAACAATTCCAATGAAATCAACTGTATCAATTAACAGACATTGAAAGAGGAGAAAGTTTCCTTGATATAGTCATGCTTAAAATTTTAAAGTAACAATTTTAAAGATAAATTATCAAACAAAAATAAAATAAATTAAACTTAGGGGATAATGATTAATTGTGTAACTAGCACGTTAGGCCGGATTCTACTCTCTACTTTAAGGTGGTTGCTTATACATTAATGATTGTATAATCTAATTAATTCTATTATATTACATTTAATTATGGTGTCTTCATTATAATGTTTCTCCCTCTTCGCCGATTTAATTAAATATGTTGGAACGAATTTTAGATATGAGTACAAGATTTATTTCCAGAAATTGTATATATCTGAAAAATACTTATCTAAAAAACACTAAATGCCACCATTTTTATCCCATGGGCCCAAAACACGTGACCACAAAATACTAGTGGCCAAAGTCCACTAGTGAATGGGGCTAAAGTCCACTTTTAGTCTAGTTTGGGTCCAAAAAATATTTTGGCAATGGCTATTTTTAGGCTAAATACTCACATATTAATATATTATTATATATTACAAACTCTCAATTTTTTTTTCAGTTCTATCATAAACTATCAATTTTGTCGATTAGTACCCAACCTCTAAAAAATTATGCGAATTTATATATGGATAAATTTTCAGTACCTGAAAGCTTCATAAGAGCTGAAAATATGAATTCTAAAATAATCACAAGACTTATTTTGGAATAATGTATAATTATGTGTTCTATTATGTCACCATAAGTGGTATAACTTATAACAACATGTTTAATTTAATGAAACAACATATGACACTTTAGTTTTAGGATAGCGAATCTAATTAAATTACTATTGTAAGACATTGATGGATGGGGATGAGCCTTTTTTTCGTTTTTCTTTCTACAATTGACAACCGATTTTTACCACTAATTCATCTTTGATTAAATGAATAGCCATGAGTGGTTTTTTCACATGAATTAGATCAATAGTAAGATCAACGATACAGATTTAATTATCACTAAGAAAAGTTTCTATTTGATGAACCTCACTCAGTGTAAGGATATATGAACCAAAATTATTGCAAATGCAACATTGGAACTCAATTTTTGCTTTTGGAAATACTATTTGCACAAATCTTATTCATGTCACATAAAGTGAAATATGCTTGTTCCGACACTTAGTATCTCTGCCAACATATAAACACAACAAGAATATTCGTACAAACGAACACCAGATCTCTCGTATATTTCATCAGGCATAGCATCCACAAGAGTCGAGAAAAGAACTAAAACCACCAAGATTTTCAATTTTTTTTCTCTTTAAAAGGGGGATCAATAATGGTTCAATTTCCCCTCCACGGTATGCTTGTTCCAGCACTTAGTATCTCGAACCACACATACAAACACAATAAGAATATTCGTACAAACGAACACCAGATCTCTCGTATATTTCATCAGACATAGCATCCACAAGAGTCGAGAAAGAACTAAAACCACCAAGATATATTTTCTTTATCTCTTTAAAGGGGAATCGATAATGATTCCCCATTTTCCCTCCGACCAACTGAGCTGCACTTCATTGTCGACTGAAACAATCAAGATTCTTGTTGAACGGCGGCTGCGACGGTCCGAGCCCAATCCTTCAAATGCTCCTTCACCTTCTCCGAATCGTTACAAACTCTCGAAATCCTCAAACGTATCAATGGAGAATCCGGCATCTTCACAAGCCATGAATCCGACAGATAAGGCCCCCTTTTATCTTCATAATCATCAATTTGACTCTTCAAATCTTGTTTATCCTGAGCGTTGATTCTTTGTAATCCGGGGATTAGGCTAATCACATGGCTGCTTAAGTTGTGTTTCTTGAAAACAAACCCTAAATCCATGAACCCTTTCACTTCTTCGAGCTCGAGATCGCTTAAGCTCGAGCAACAGCTCATGCTCTTCTTCATTCTTGATTGTTTTGTTGGTGAAGATGGATTTGACCTTGTTTTTCTTGAGACAAGATATAAATTTGTTGGTATTTCCTCAGCTTTTGTAGTAGAAGTAGTAGTAGTAGTTTCTTCAACATGATCACTTTCTTTTCTCTTGCTCTCAACCTAATTAATTCAAAGATTATCATATATTAGGAATTGTTTTTTTGTTTTTGTTTTTGTGTGTGTGTGTGTAGAGAGAGAGAGAGAGAGAGAGAGAGAGAGAGAGAGAGAGAGAGATGTTAAGAGTTAATTACCTTTGGTGAAGAGATTTCTTGATTTGAGACTATGATTGAAATTTGTGGGGTGTGTTTTGATGAATAATTTGGTGAGTTTGAGGAAATAACACTATGGTGAAACCAAAGTTGATCCATGGCCTCAAGGCAAATCCCACATTTCTCTGCGGCCATCTCTTGTTGAAATCCGAGGTCGAGGAGGAGGAGGAGGAGCAGTAATATATGATATATCGAGGCGAGATGTATATATTGTGCTCTTTAACTAGCTAAGGGGGGTCGAGGTCGAGGATGAGGAGAGATAAATGTTGTATCGAGGCGAGATATGTATATATTGTGCCCTTAAATTAGCTAAGGAGTGTTATGCGGCGGTAGAGTGCAAAATGAAAATTTGTAAGAGATTGGTACACTCAAAGGGACTATGTGGTGGTCTTGGTTTTGAACTTTAATTTTGATGTGTATTGGGATGAGACTTGGGCAAGGAAAATGAAGTATTAGTGAATGAAGAAAATGTGGTGATGAGCTAGGAACCTTGTGCCCCACATATTTGTCACATGTGGAATGACTAGTTTGGACATGCCCATGTCTCACAAGTTGATAAGAACAAAACATTCTATGGAGGGTGTGGGTGAGATTTGTGGTTGTCTCCCAATTATTGAATGAGACATTCATTAAAGACAGGTAATAGAGGATAGGGATGGATTCATGGCTGTAGTGTGTGAGAATCAATTCATGTGTTTACGGCTGGAGTTTCTCCTATTCCATTGGTTTATGATGTACACAATTTGTGCATCGTTATCGGTCAATTGTTAGACACGGAAGCTTAGATAAGTATCGGAAAGAAATATGTTTCTTGATACACTACTTGTAGTAATTGAAATTTTTTTTTACGCTACACGCAGGTGGGACCGCTACACCTGTATAAAGATGGGACAACAACCCGCACGTAGGCGTTAGACACGAAAGCTTAGATAAGTATGAGAGAGAAATATGTTTCTTGATTCATTAATTGTAATGATTGGGAAAAAATTTTAAACCGCATGCATGCAGGCGGGGGCCACTACACTTGTACAAAGACATGACAATAATCCGAAAACTACCCACACAAATGTGGGAAGATACCCGCACAAAGGCGGAATTTGAACTCAGGACCTCACAAAGGAGGCTCACAGTCACTGGATGCCTCAACTTAGCCGCTTGAGTTAGGCCTTCTCGGCATAGTAATTGAGATTGATAAGTCACTGGAAAAAAAATCACGTAAAATTTTTAAAAAGAAAAAAATTACTAGCTTTGCTTTTCAAATTTATTACTTGGAGTCCTATGTAATTCCAAAATCTTACAATAAAACGCTATATCATCAAAATGGGCATTTGGTCTAGTGGTATGATTCTCGCTTAGGGTGCGAGAGGTCCCGAGTTCAATTCTCGGAATGCCCCT
>JAYJMF010000091.1:411358-427444 GCA_036873715.1 Salvia sclarea
TATTATTATTATTATTATTATTATTATTATTATTATTATTATTATTATTATTATTATTATTATTATTATTATTTTCTGGTTTTGCTGATTTGAGCATCCAAGTAATGATGTTGTTGCATGTGCTGGTTAATTAATGTGTTGCAGGTTAATTATATTTATGGTGATTGATTTGTTTGATAAGTTTTGATAGATTAAATTATTGAACTTAATCATATATTTGATTTGTGATTGGGCTTGTGATGCGGCCCATGATCAAGTCATTAATATTTTTATGAATATTTATTAACTTAAATTTAGGTTGATTATTTAATTTAATCACATTTATATTCATAACCAAGATTTCAAAACTAGCATCACAAAAGTTATTTTTGACCTTTACTTTATGCTATTTTTGATACACTATAAGGGCTAATTTGGTGTTATCCTACACTGCAAGTCCACAATTAATTAACCCAAGCACAAGACTAAATAATCAATCTTCTTACTCTATTTTAGCAATCTTATCTATCAGCCCACCAAATCAAACGCAGTAATATTTGAATGTATTCTTAGGCCCGATAAATTTGAGTCTTGTTTTAATTCCATTAGGCCCAATTCAATCTAATTTGATATCCCTAAATGGGGGCAATATTTTTTTTGTTAAAATAGGAGCAAGAATTATTCACATTTAATCTCATCAAAGGCTGAAGGGCAATATATTGTTTCTTGTGAGAAACTATAGTAATGCTCAAAATTCGATTTCAGAAAAGGTCTTTTTTTTTTGTAGTACTCGACTTGTACGTACGAACTCATAAATTTTCGAAATATTTTCTTAATATTCTCGTGATACTTAAATGTTCATGTGTTTTTATATACTTATACTAAGGAAATTAAACATGGCAATTTTAACAATTCTATCTTATTGAAAATTATGTTTCGGCAAGTATTATTTTTATATATCCATGAATTTAAGTAATTTTTTAATAATTAAATTTAACATTTTTATTTATACCTATCAACTCAAACTCAACTAAACTTTATAGCAAGCGAGTGGATCTGAATTTATTGATACTCGACTCTCGACTCATTTACATCCTAGAAATAGTTGCTTTTAAATATAGAGTTGGATCTATTTTGTTAATTTCTTAGGTCAAAACTTAGCCTTCCATTTTTTCCCCTTTAACCGAGTTACTTCTCTTTTTCTTCCTCCATTTTTAGGGCACAAATTGCTTTCTTTTAGTATAAACAACATCCTTAAATACTACTAAATATACAAAAAAAAGGACTACATTGAGTTTGTAGTAATTTAAACTTAATAAAATGTTATTGAATACACGTATCTTAAAAGTTTGGTCGAGATATAAATAGCTGCATTTCCCATTATAAAGACATGGACCGACAAAAATTGCAACACGTTGCGATGATTCGTTTAGATACTTAATTATACGATATTCGTAATAATCAACACTATAATTCACTATTAAATTAAATACAGTAATAATATAAACAAAGGTACATGTATAGTTGTATGCATTCATTCATTCATATAAAGGCACACTGCAGTTTCAAATAATATAACTGGTTACCATAATCACAATCTTTATTGGCAGTAGTAGTAGCACTAGCAATCAATATTTGACAATATTACAATTAATTGAAATACATCTCAATATCTCCTAACACCACTCACCCATATACGAGTAATTTCGAAATTTATAATTTACTAAATCCTTAGCAAATGCGATAATAAAATGAATAAAATAAAATAAAATAAAAATATAGAATGGGCGTTACCTATAAATTAGAGGTGTGAATGTAGCTGCCACTATATAAATGTGCATTCTCTATTCTTTACCTACAAATATTTAGCTCCCTACCAAATATCCACACATCTTTACATAGCATAGGTTGCCTCTTCAAACACAAGGATCTAATGAGACGGCTGCTTTAATTTACTATACTATTGATAGATATGGAAACGTACACTTATCAAGTTAAACAATTTATAAGTTGGGTTATTTTACTAATAAAAAGTTTTTTTTTTTTTTTTAATTTACTAACTAATACTATATTTTTCGTACAAAGTTAATGCATTTTATGTTAAGGGTTATTGCGTTTAAATATACGAACTTTGGTCAAATTTTGGTTTTGGACATGACTTTTAAAATCAGCTTGTAAATACACAACTTTTGATGTCGTTCTGATTTTTAACACCGGCGTGTTTTTCCGATGTCATAGAAAGTCGATTTTTATGTTTGTATTTATACAAAAAGACTTTATTTTGTAAATTTCGGCATTCATAGTGTCAATTTCGTTCTCCAACTCAGCTTCAACTTCACCTCAAAATAGACTCGTATTAAAAATCAGAATGATGCTACGTACTGGGTTTTGATTTTTTTTTATTTAAAAAAAACCCTTGTTCATCAATATAATCGTAGTGCATGAATTTTATACTTCAAGTGCGTTGATTCGTAAATTCGTACGAATTTTAAATATAAGGATTAACTAAAATAAAAACTCATTTCATAATATAAATTAGGAACCATTTTCAATCATTAAATGAGAAAAATTTACATGGATTCATCACATAGCTGAATGAATTCATACAATTGGGATGGAATTGAATCCCAATTAGGGCAATCCCATTTTTAGTCATTATTTTTTTATATTATCCTTAGAAAATTTTAAATAAGTAAAGATATTATGTGTATCCGAATTTAGAAAAATGCATAGTTTTTATTGTAATAGTATATAGGTAAAGACCTGGCTATTTTAAAGTATGGTTCTCATCTTTAAAAGTGTCACGACACACAACATTTAGTTAGATATATATATCCTCGACTTTATACCTAATTTTGAATTCGATCTGCACATTTCGATTTGAGCTGTACCTAACTCTTATTACAAAATTTGATCTCCTATTCAAGAATCTTCTAAATTAAATAACAACAAAACTACCCATCAACTCAAGCTTTCATTTCCATAATTTCGTAGCTATGTATCGAATTATATAAATAGAGTTAATTAACCATAATAGCAATGTTTTCAATATTAACATCGAGAACAAAATCTCCTGCTAGGACGTCCTAAAACGTGTCATTTATAGTAGAACTTGAAACTTGAAAGTGTCATTTACAATGCAGAAAAGTACATACACTATCCGTATAAGCGCACGTTCTGATAAGCCACCACCTCGAATATTAATATATATGGGCCGAAAAAATATATTAATATTAATTAATGTAATTACTACATATATATAATGTGGTTGTTTTCGTATGGTACGGTACAAGCCTGCAAAGCACAACACTCACACATGGTTATGGTCCAACTAACCATGGTCAACGGATACCTCTCTTAATCACTCCCAACATTGATGGACATTTATAAGCCTTAGCTAGGGTTGTTACATTAATACTACCACTCCAAATTAGCCCTATCTATAATCAATATTTTAATTAATTAAGTAACCCTATAATGATGATGTGTATTTTCCAATAAAATCCAAGCCCATGTCACCATTTATATGCTGCAATAACATTTAACAAAAAAACCCACAATTATATATCAAAATTCAAATAAGTGTGTGTGTGTGTGTGTCCAAAGAGTAAGGGTATAAACATGAAGGGTAAAAAGAGGTGATTGGATTTAGCTTTATGGTGGAGGAAAAGACATGAAAATGAGAGATGAAGATGATGAGAGATGGCCCCCCCTTCACACCTGGCATTCATGGAGTTGATAGCTCCACATTGAGCCCTTCCAAAAAAAATTCTGACACAAAAAAGGAAACGTTATAGAAATGAAGAAAACAAAGGAAATGAGGTGAAATCTTTTACACATTGTTTCCCTGTCGTTGATAAATATGTGAAGGTCTTGAAAATATTTGTTTATTTGTTTGTTGATGATGATCGGGCGTTGGGGAGGTATGTTGTTGCGCGTGCCTGGCTCCTTGTATGCCATTTGCGGCGTGTCCCTCCGTGGGCGGGAAGGCCGTCGGGGATGGCGTGCGTGGAGCCATGCATGCTTTCTCTATCATGTCTCGTTTCTTTAATTTATTCACTTCTTCATTCGAATTCTAAATATTATTAAACCCTTGATTCTTTCATTTCCAATACCAATATATATCATACAAAAATTTTGTAGATTGATGCTATAAAATTCTCAATATTCCATATACAAAAGTGTGAGTCTCTTAATCTATATACCTTTAAAAACAAATCAAAATTTTCAAATTGATTTGAATTGGGTGCCAATTTTGTGAATTAAATAAAATTGAAGGGTCATAATTTATCCAAAATTTAAAACCAAAATAAAATTCATGATCTCCACTTTCCACCATTTTGTTAATAACCCTAAGTTATTGGAGAGAGAAAACATATAGCTAAATTTTTAAGGGCTTTTTTCATCATTTTTTTATTTTAAAAATTAAATTAATAATATTAAGAAAAAATAAAGAGATCATAGAAAGATAATTTTCAGATTTTTTTCTTTTTCTTTTTCTTTTTCTTTTACCATTTTCAAAAAATATAACAATTTACAAAAGAGAAAAATATTCAATATTTATATCAAATTGAAGATCACAAAAATTTCTTTAATTTGATATATACTATGAAATAAATTAATTTCAAATGAATAAGTTACAAATATTTTAAGTTTAAAATTAATTTGGAAATATATTTTTCATATTAAAAATAAAACTTCCCACTCCCATTGTAACTTCAATTTGTTTTTCAAATATTTTCTTAATTTCTATTGTGTTTTCACTTTCTTTTCCGATTATTAAATTTGAATTATTAGTTTTCTTTTTTCTTAATTTAGAATTATTACTTTTTTTTACTTTTTTCCTTATTTCTTAGAATTATTAGTTGCACCTATATTATTTAGCAAATTTTAATCAAAATATAAATAGTTCATGATTATTTGGGATGATATATTTCCTTGTATTCATAAACCTATGATTTTTGGTCAGTTTCAGATTCACTTTATTTTAAAATTATTGAATAATTTTTTCTATATTTTGTGAGAAATAGTGAACATAAGCATTGCAATTATTCTCGAAACTGGAAAATATTTCATTTGACTTGATTGTAATAGTATAACAAATAATAGTAATTGCTTTAATATCGTTGCAATTTATATATCCGTTTAACTTAACTGAGTTCGATGCATCAATATTATGTCTAGAGATACATTGAAACATGCTCATAAAGTTTGTCTTTTGTTAATATTTTATTTTATTTTCTATTTTTTTGTTAATATATAATACAACTATATATATTACATAAATTTTTTAATTTATAACATATTTTTTATATATTTAATATTTACATTTTATTTTTCTAATTTGTTATGATTATTTTCATATTTTATTCAATTAAAACTATTCCTGTGCATCGCACGGTTGGCAAAAACCTAGTTTTGAGCTAAAAGCCAAGAGAGAGAGTGGTAAAATAAATTGTGTACATGTATATTGATTCTATTACATAAATTTATCATATACGACTGAGCTACAGTGTTCGCTATTTCAAGATTATTACAAGAGTAATATTAAGCAAATATGTGTTTAGTGGTCATAATTATGTTATGCTAACTTCATCTCCAGCTTGTCAAACTGTAAGGCTAGGTCAGATTAAAATATGTCAGGTCCGACTCAAAATTGGCGTTTTCAGGTGGCTCGTGATGAGAAAAATCACGATATTTCAATCCCAGCTTGAGCCCATATGGGCCGAATGTAGAATTAGCGCAATTGGGTCTGATTAGTGGTTATAATTAGATGTCAAACCGATTTTGACGTCTCTATTAACAAAGTTTAATTTAATTTGTATTCTGCCAAGTAAAGCAACCCGATTTTAAAAAGAGAGAAATGTTTATTTACCCAAATTTATAATAGAAAATTATTTTTACCAACTACTATAAAAATATGCATTTTATACCCAAAATTACGGAAATACTCTTGATAGTGATAGTGTACGGCGACTAATTGGCGAGAGCCATGATTTATTGGAAAGCTCATGGCTCTCTCAAATAAATTGTGGCTCTTATTGGCGAGAGCCACAATTTATTGGAGAGAGTCACGAGCTCTCTCTAATAAATCATTGCTCTCGTCAATAAATCATAGTTTTCGCCAATAACATATAGCGTTCGTCAATTAGTCGTCATATACTATCACCATTAAGGTGTATGGATGCATATTTTTATAATAGTTGATAAAAATAATTTTTTGTTATAAATTTGGATAGAACTCCATATTCCCTCTTTTAAAAAATCCCCATTATTACAACAGCCGTTGCTAGCTTGCATAAGTTAAATTTAATTCAGAAATCAATTAATATTGCCTTCATTTTCTTAAAGATTTTCATGGGAAATTATTGGATGATTTGACACATATCCAATCTTGTTCCTTCTCAATGAATAACTTCTCTCCACATTTTCCGCTTGCAGTCAGATAGCCTATTAATTCGTATAGGCGATGAAATTAAATGCATATATTATAAATTGATTAATAAATGCATTTAGATTGTTGCATATTTGATTATACTAACACAATACTCCTTTTGATTAACAATGTTTAAAGCTTACATTTGTTATTATGAAAGCATAGCAAAAAGTATATTAGAAGCATAATCGAATTTTGAAATAAATTATTAAGTGGAAAACAGATTTTTTTTAAAAATATTTTGCAATAATTAAGTTCTTCTATGCAAAAATAAATATTTTATAAATGGATTTGGATGGATTTGAGTTAATGGTTTATTTTTCCGGATTGCGTGGGTTCCAAAATAGGGGACGGTAATTTATTGTACCTTTTTACCCTCATTAATTCGTTTTTCAATTATCTAATGCATTGTTTTGAATTTAATAATGTTTGGTTATTTGTTTAAAGGATTGAAGATGGACCGTTAGATATTGTAATTGGGTGGATAGGATCGGATCCCAATTAACATTTTTGGGAGGGATCCTAATAGATCCTCACCCTATATATATATATACAATATTTATAACAATATAATACTACTTTATTTGCTTCAAGAATAAAATTTGTTGATCCAAAAATAATCCTCTATCCTTTTGTTATCTCCACCAGAACTATAATCCACTTTTCTTGTTAAAAAATTATATATAGTAGGATATTGCATTTGCTAATGCCTTATTCTTAGTGATTTTTGAAATTAACAATTTCCCATTTTGAAGAGAAAGTGATTCTACGTACACAATATGAAAATGGATTCCTATAGCACATCTCCAGTGTAAATGACACTTTTTCAATATAGGGTAAAAAATAAATAACATTTTTTCCATCTTAATTAATAGTTTAGTGAAAATTTTATTTTATTTACTACTATAACTATTTCGAAGACAGATTTTCCATCTTAATTGCCGGATATTTTACATCGAAATTTGCGGTAAATTTCTTTCTTTTACCTCTAATAAAAGAAAGAAAAATAGACTATTATAAATCCAAATGTTGACCAAAATCTATAGCTTTTTGGTATAACCAATCTTGTTTAGAGACACCACCCTTACGTTTCGTTAAGATAATTGATTTGCACCAAGTGTCCATTTAAAGCGGCTCCAACTAATATATATCTATATTTATATAAATAAATCAAACGCTCTTAGTGAGTGGGGAACACTTTATTTTCTTAATAATAATGGATCCAATAATATTATTTTAACTTAGAGAAGAAGAAAGAATAGAACAAAGATTTGAAAATTTTCTTTGAAACAATGGAGTTTGACAGTTTGTGACGCAAACAAATTGCTAGTCATGTCCAAAAGGGATGATTTTGTATTCTTATAGAGATTTTAAATTTAACCGATTCGAGATGACTTGAATCTCCGATTTATTGATTGGAGGCCAAACGCCTTACCAAATAAATTGTGATTCTTCCCGATTCTTTTAGGATATCAACTAATAGAACCAACTTTTTAAAAAAGAGTCATTACCTCAAATAGATTATGGGTTCTTAATTTTTTGTTCTCCAACTTTCTCATTTCTCAAACTATTCGAACTTTTTTGAGAATATATGAAATTACAAATTAATACATATACTATCGAGTACCGATGTGGAGTAGTTAGCAATTTAACAATTTTACTCTATTAATTGATCAAATTTTGTGCAAATGGTTTTTTCAATTAGCACTCTCAAACGATGACGTTTCTAGTTCTAGTAAATTCGAGCACGATCGTTAAGAAAAAGGTCTAGATATGAAATAGTGTTTTCTCCTCAATTAATTGAGGAAGATTAATTAATTAATTAATAATTGAGCATAATTGAAGGAGGATTAAAGTTAGTTAGTGGAATTTAGCGAAGAGAGGATGGCCATTGCTAGTGGGTTAAAGCTTGGGCTTAATGCTCCTCCCCTTTTGGGCACCTTGGAGATAAAGGGCCCACCATCAATTTACAAAATATATACATTTGGGTAACTATTTCTTCTTATTTAATTATTATCCTTTTAGGAACTTATTATTTAATTTTATATTTCTAAAGAAACAGTGAAACATTGAATATTTCTGTCAGGCCGGTCTGATCGTCAGGCCGGCGGTACTTCATGTTATATGAATTGGTACTTTATTCAATATATATTGGTACTCTATATGAATGAACTGTGTTTTAAGTGGTACTCTATTTAATATGAAATGGCACTACGTGTATTGGTGAATGGTACTCCGACCTAACAGAAGTGTGCCTCAAATATAAAAGAGTCAGATTTCTTGTCCGCTCGTACGCTCAACGAGCACCGGCTCATTAGTTAACTCATTTAATTTTATTCGTAAACTTTGTAGCCTTTACTCTTTATTAATAAACATTGTAACTTTTATGCATATAGTTGTTCCTTTTAATTTTAAAGAACAATCATCTCTGTTCAAAACAACTTTTACCTTTATCTACAAGAACGAACTATCACCTAAACTAGCCCTAGCATTTTAAGCTCGCTCACATGATAGTTTCAAAATAAAAAAGTTTCTTATATAAATGTCTGGATGAAAGTAGAAACTATGGCACAATATTATTACTCCCTCCATCCCAATTATATAGGCTTGTTATTTTTTTTCGGATGTTCCAAATATATAAGCTTGTTTTAATAAAAAGTAATGTCTATTTAATTCATTTACTAATATAATCTAATTTAATTTTATTCACGTTAGCTTTAATTCAATAAATATGTGGGTATATTAGAAAATTTATTTATACAACTTTTTTACAATACATTTTCACAATCCTTGTGAAAAAATCAATCAACCAATATATAATTGGGATGGAGAGTGAGTATTATTATTACGGATGTTATGTTCTTATTAGAGTACGAAATAATTTAAGAATATTATCTGTTTTAAGTATACTTAAAATAGAAAATATTCTTAAATATGCACGATGCTTGATTTTATAATATCTAAAGGCTTGTCCAAATCAGCTTGCATTTTAAGCTTTGCATCTTGTAAGTTACATAAATTGTTGTGACTTCACAAATATTTTTCTTGGGTGTTTAATTTAGGAAGATAATGATGTTCACTCCCACCATATAAAATTGTTCTCTTTCAGAAATTCTGTCAAAGCAAATTCTTTTTTAGCAATAAAATGAGCTCTTTTTGTATTTTATTTTTATGAAAGATGCTAAACTTTTGCAAGTGTTGATTTAAGATGCTTATCCATTGGCCCTCATTACAATTATGCTAGATTGCACAAATGATTCCCACCAACAATAAATATTAATGAATTTGCAAATTATATATGGTGTTTGTAGATATGATCGGTTCGAATTTCGACAATTTCGTTTGTGATTGGTTGTGGTCCGAAGTGATGATACACTGATACCATATTTTATTTACTTGATCTATTTAAAAGTTTATATAGTTTATTGTTCCAATTTTGGAGTTTTTCTTATAAGTGGCTCGAATTTTCATGTAACTCTTTTTGGTAATTAAAGCAAACCTTGAATTTCATGTAGTTTAATTGGTCACTCAGCCACTAAAAACTTAGCGTAAGAAAGTTGAATCAACTCGCTATGTTTTATCACGGAATATACAATAAGTGAGATCAAAATTTAATTAAATATAAAATTGACTTTATGTAACCAAAATATATTTTATATGTCCAACTATATTTTATATTCATTTGAATGAGACGATCTTGTGAAGTCTAAATTAAATTGATGGGACTTAATAGTAATATATGCATAAGCATATAACTAATGGAATATAAATATAGTCGTAAATTATCATGTGCGATGTTTTTAGGATTTATCGTATAATATATAATATAGTCAATGACACGCATATTCATCTTCACTTTACTATACGTAAATATATAATATGAGAAATACAAAAAATGTGTGGCATGTGGCATGTCGTTCAGTTGATTTTGTATAATTGCCCCCTAATAATTAGGTAGTATGTATTGAAAATTATGACAAATAATTCCAAAGGATTACATTACTCTATGTCAAATCAAAATCATTTCTTTTTTTGGTTCAGAGAAATCAAAATCATGTTAAATCAGATAATGCAATATAATTTCCTTTTCCTTTTGGGTATGAATCATAGCAAATGATATACTACTATTTTAGTTATTTTAGTTGGCTACTAAATTTAGACATGTAACGGAGAATTTAAGGGAAGAATATCTTAGTCTCAACTATATGATTTTTTAAATGAACTGTATTTGGTTACAACTCTTAAAATTGTACAAAGATAGCCTTTTGTTTTATTTTGTAATAGTTATATATAGGTCGACAAAATTCTTGATGATCAAAACGGGAAGGAACTAAAAATACCTCTTTTTTCTATTCTTCGAGTTGGAGCACAAAAAGTTCACAAAAACTAGTTTGATTATGCTAAAAAAACAGAATGTTGTTTTCAAGAGATTTTTCCATAATAAGAAATTGATATTGTCACGTGTAAATTGTAACTGTTCATAATCGAAGAATCACGTATTTTAATTTGCTAAAATAATTTATAAGTTTAGTTCTAGTTTATAAAGATTATAATAATATATTGTAACAATAATCAGAACTTCAGCTAAACAAATATAATCTGACTAACCAAAAAAATCAAATTTATCCGATTTCCAAATGTGTGCAAAAACAAAATGAATAAATCTTACCATGCAACCTAATTTTTCTGTCACGTACTCGTCATTAGACGACCTATCCTTATAAAGATACTTGTCCAAACTATTAAAAGTGAAATAAGCAATAAATGAGAACAAAGTTAACGATCTCCACTCCATATTTTGAATGATTTTACCAATTATATTCCAACTTCTTCAACTATTATATACCAATTCTATCAATTTCGTATATGAATTTATGTTTCTAAAAACTAAAAGCAAATTCTTATTAAGCAACAAAATCGAATTTAACCGTGAACTTTAAGCAAAGCTCTGATATAACTTGTAGATATATCGAACAAGATCAATAATGATAATAATAATTGACGTGTTTGGAGTCCTTTCATCGTATATTCACATCAACATATGCACATATATATATATATATACCTTTTAGTATTATTTCATAGATAAATTTCGAAGATCAAACTAGTAAAGCTGAGAAAATTGATACATAATGAATACAAATCGTCACGAGTTGAAATTAAATTGATACAATAACCAATTTTATTTTTATTTTTTTGAAATTGCAACACACCCCACACTCACGCTGAGCCACACCCACAGTTGCACTAAGATACTCTAGAAGACTCGAACCTCAACCTATTCAAAGATAAATTTTGATGATTAAAGTGATACCAATT
Organism: Salvia sclarea; assembly: GCA_036873715.1. Classification (NCBI taxonomy): domain Eukaryota; kingdom Viridiplantae; phylum Streptophyta; class Magnoliopsida; order Lamiales; family Lamiaceae; genus Salvia; species Salvia sclarea. The sequence continues at coordinate 423,093 of JAYJMF010000091.1, forward strand.
GAGAAAATTGAGATGTGATTATTAAACGTTACGAGTTGGAATCAAATTGATACGATAATAAATATGTCGATCAAATTGAATTTTTTTCTGGAACGACAATATTCTCAAGCTCACACGACCACACCCCGCTCAGATACTCTAAAGACTCGAACCTCAACTTATTAGTCGGAAAGGAAACGTATCAGTAACTGAGGTGCGCTTCGTCGTTCGATTTCGCTCAAATTAATAGTATTTCTCAAACATTATAAAATTAATAAAAATGGTTAAAAAATTAGGAGAATAAAAATGGTAGTATTAAGGTGTAAGAAAATGGCGATGCTATTTGAGGGAAGGCGGAGGTGGAGGTTCACGCCACCGCAATCGCCACCACACCAGCAGCAGCCCCACCACCACCACCACCACCCCCAATTCTCACTTCCCATCATTAGATTCCACTCCCACTTTTTCCCCACCTATACATACATTCCCCCTTCTCTCCATCTCCTTTCCCCTTTCCCTTCTCTTCCCAATTCAATTCAATTCTAATCAATCCAATCCCCAATTTCACCCATTCCTCAATCCAATTGGGTTTCTCTCGCCGCAATCGAGAAAAACCCTAACCCCAACCCCAAATCCCCAAATAAAATGGGCAACATAAGCAGCAGCGGCGTCCACGGCCGCCGCCGGAATTCCTCGCGCCGGAGCCACCCCCCGCCGCCGCCGCCGCAGCCTCCGCAGCCGGAGATCACCGCCAATCGGTACGTCTTCGCGGCGGCGACGCCCTACCCGCCGTCGTCGCAGTATCCCCAAAATCCCAACCCCAACGCGCCGCCTCCGCCGCCGCCGCCGTATTATCAGTATCCCGGATACTACCCGCCGCCGGCGGCGGCGGCGATGCCGATGCCCCTCCCCGCCCCCTACGACCACCACCACCACCCGGCGGCGCACGCCAGCTGGGGTAATGGGAGGTACCCCTACGGCCCGATGATGCAGGCCGCGCCGCCGCCCTATGTTGAGCATCAGAAGGCGGTTACGATTCGAAACGATGTGAATTTGAAGAAGGAGACGCTCAGGATCGAGCCCGATGAGGAGGATCCCGGGAAGTATCTCGTGTCGTTCACGTACGACGCCACTGTGGCGGGAAGGTGTGTAACTGTTTTTTTTGCCCTTTTTTGTTGAAATTTTGTATTGGATTTTGATGATCAGATTGAAAATGCGTCGGAATTGAGTTGTGATTGTATAGTAGCTTTGCAATTTTGGAGTTTACAGTGTGATTCTATGGCAATTGGCGTGTTAATTGGGTTTTGTGTTGATGCCCTAATTCGAATCTCAAGATGTTAGTTGAAATCAAGTAGTTAAAAGAGTGATCAATTGTGTTGAATTTAGCTATAGTAATGAATTGAGCATTTCTTTGAAATTTTGTATTGGATTTTGTTGATGACTGATGATCGGATTGAAAATGCTTCGGAATTGAGTTGTTATTGTGTAGAAGCTTTGAAATTTTGGAGTTTAGAGTGATTCTATGCTAATTGGCGTGCTAATTAGGTTTTGAGTTGATGCCCTAATTCGAATATGAAAATGATAGTTGAAATCAAGTAGTTAAAACAGTGACGAATTGAGTATGTTTGGAAGTTATATCTGCAGAATTAGGCTGAATTTGTGAGAATTTTTGTTGTGATGCATTTAGCAAGATATCATTATTTAGGATGTGCAGATGATGAATATTTGAAAAGGATGATCTGAGTTTCGAGGGCTTTTACTTGTATGCAGCATTACGATAATTTTCTTCGCGAAGGAGGGTGAGGATTGTTGCTTGACTCCAATCATAGAGAGCTTGCACCCGCCGATCAAGGTGGATTTCGAACAAGGTTTAGCCCAGAAATTTAAGCAGCCTTCTGGAACTGGGATAGACCTTTCGTCGTTTGAGGAGGGAGAGCTCTTGAAAGATGGGGACGTGGACATTTACCCGCTGGCAGTCAAAGCAGAGGCCTCGACAGATGGAAACTCTGACAACGGGTCCTCAAACTCCCAGATAACTCAGGCAGTGTTTGAGAAGGATAAAGGCGAATATCATGTAAGAGTGGTGAAGCAGATATTGTGGGTGAATGGGATGAGGTACGAACTGCAGGAGATATATGGGATTGGAAATTCTGTCGAGGGTGAATTTGATGGGAACGATCCCGGGAAAGAATGCGTTATATGCCTCTCCGAACCTCGAGACACCACTGTCCTCCCTTGTCGGCACATGGTAAGCACAATTGAAAAACCCCAATTGGGGATTGGTGAACCCTAACTGGCAGTGAGAATATGATCTCCTTACATTAAACGCGATTACTTTCGATTGTTTGTAAATGACGTGCATTCTTGGTCGTGCAGTGTATGTGCAGCGAGTGTGCAAAAGTTCTGCGGCTCCAAACAAACAGGTGCCCGATATGCAGACAGCCTGTGGAGCGTCTCTTAGAGATCAAGGTCAACAATGGAGCCGATGAATAGCCAAAATGGAAAAATGAAACATAGGTGATGCTGCCGCTGGTTCTGTAAAGTTTTTGTCATTTTTATCTTGTTTATTCGCCCCTTTGTTTGTTTGTTTTGCTCCATTTTTCTTGTTCTCTTCGCATCCCCGTCGTGCCCTCGTAGGATTACAGACTTCACTAATCAGATTGCAGTCTCATCAATAGGGCATATATGGATAAATTCTATATATTGATTTCTGTCAAGAAATGATTTTCACAAGGTATAGAATGCAATGGCTTGTTGTTTCACAAAAAGCATTTTCACTTTTAGGTAAGTCTAATAATATGTAAGTATTTGTTTAGAGCTATTTTAGTATTTGCAAATGTATTTGGTGGATCTAAAATCTAAATGTTACATAAGCAAATCTACTGTTTACTTTAGGTTGGGTTTCTCAACATTTTGTGTTGCTTGCTATGTCGTTATGCATTTGCATTTATAGATTCTCTTCATAAAGTGATTTGGTGGTTTCCTTTTTCTTTTCTTTTTTGTTTGTTTTTATATGTTCTCTTTTTTTTGGAGAATTTGATGGTGTGGGTGGCTAACTATCATTGAAGAAGCAGTAGAGTGACTATTTTGTTTTCTCTTTGAAAAAGCAGGTGTAAGTGTGACTTTTAGTATATATATATATACTAATTTCGTGAGAAATGAGAAGGATTTTGGAAGATCAATGGATCAGATCTGTTTTCGATTGTGCAAAATAATTATACATTTTGTGCAATTCTCATAATATTTCGTACCATTCTCACGGAAAAATGCCTTCTTACGGTAACCCATCCCTATATATATGTATAATCACTTTATTTTAATGGCGCTTAATTCTTTGTAAATTTTTATGGCTATGCTCGTGAAAATACCCTTTGGCAAACTGTCACATTCTTCGTCAAACTAATTAAACAATTGATAGATAGATATAAACTATAGGAATGAAATAAATTTATAAATATTAACTTACCCTTTATATTTTAGTCATGTTTATTAAAAACATTTAATTACTATATTATCTCATTTTTTTGGTGACCCTATATTTTGGTATATCCATAACAGTAAATACTACTACTACAAGGACAAAATTCATATATAATAATGTAAACAAACTATTGTAAGAGTACATCAAAATAAGGTCCATTTAGAAACAAAGCAACAACTTGTGATTGCCTTGAAAAATAAATATAGAAAATAGAAGAATAATGAAGCCAACGTAATTATAATTTAGGTTTTGGAGTCGGTATATATATGAGATTAGATATCTTAATCGATGAATGCTTCAACCAATTAAATGTTTTGATTATTTCTACTGTAATTATAAATTTTAATTGAATTTTTTTGTCTCCTATTAAAATTAAATATACAAAGGACGAGTCAATTCTTTGAAACTCAAATTGAATTTTAAAATATTATTTTAATATATTTTTCAATTATATTCTCAAGATATATTCTAAGCCTATTTTGGTGAATATACTTTTAGATCAATATGAATGTTTTTATTATCATCTCTTTCAAATTCTATCACTTTTCTAAATCTTGAGTTTATTCCAATTAGGATTCTTCATTTTAAAAATGTATAAATATGAGGGATCAGCTGCTATAATTTGTCTGTAACTTTTCCTTTTTATCGGTTCATATTCATGTGTTTTTCATGGCCTCCTCTCATAATAAAGGAAGTTTATTTGTATGTACATTTTTTTCATGGACTAACCAAGTCTAATATCTTGAAATATGTTTGCTTTGCTCAATTATATAATTTTGTTACATCTTTGACAAAAGGGGAATAAAGGTTCATAGTTTTATCAAAATGTCATGTCATATTTAGTTAGTGTTCAATACCTAATACTCATCTAAAATTGGTTTTCATCCTTCTT
>JAYJMF010000091.1:432620-460348 GCA_036873715.1 Salvia sclarea
GAATTAAGATTGTTTAGAATTTTGGATAAATTAATTTATCATATGAGAAATAGTATAAGTTAAGAGATGAATTGAGGTTTGACGTTACATAATGGGGAGCAAATGTAATATATATAATGTATTATTATGTATATAAAAAAGTGAACATATATATAAAATTATTATATATAAACGGGTTCGGGTAGCGGGTACCCATAGCTAATTTCTCAAACCCGTCACGGGTATTAGTCTCCAAACTCATACCCGCCCAAAACTCATTTCATACTTACCCAAACCCGACCCAACAGGATTTGATAAGTGCGGGAACCCTCGAAAACCCGACCCGTTACCATCCCTAATCATTAGTACTTTATCAAATTACTTCCAACTACGATGTCAATTTTTATATTTATTATTTTTAAAGGAAAAACATGTAAAACATTGATCAAAATAAGAAGCCAAATGACAAATTCATTGTTGAATTGTAACTAAAAATGCATATTTAATTGCACACTCTTAAAAAAGTGGTGTTTAAACGCAAAATATGTCATAGTTTCTTATTTATTTGATATTTTTTTATTTTCTTAATTATTTCCAACATCACTTTAAAATGAATCTAACGTGCTCGAAAGAAAAAAGACGTGAATTTGACTAGGTTCATAACAACAAAATGATACTGTTTTTAGCAAAAGTTTCGAAGATGTTAAATCCATCTTATACGTATTCCTAAAATCGAGAGTTTAAAACATGCAATGGAGTTCCTGTTAATTCATCAATTTATTTAATTAAGTATAATTATCCATTTCTTCGGCACATCATTTTTCTTTTCTGTGATACTTATAATTTTCATAGGAATAAATATATGCAGCTACATTGTGGGTGGCCATAATTTATTTTAATAAAAGAAAAAAGTAATTCATTTAAACTTTTTAGAATAAAATAAACATGGATTGATTATTTTATTATAAATATATTAATTATTAATAATAAATAATAGTTTTAGTTTTTATTTAATTTTATAAATTTAAAAATATAATTTTTAATCTAACTAACATTCTAGATTCTATTTAACTATGCAAATTTAAGAATATAATTTTTAATAACATTTAAACTTAAAAATAAGAATTATAATTATTGAGTATAAATTTAATTCAAATTCTAAAATAGAGTAATATTGCTCCCTCTGTTTTCTTTAGCTTGACACCTATTTTTTCGGTACGGAGATTAAGAAAGTGGTGCTTTTGTGTGTAAAATGGTGTAACCACTTTTATTTACCAATTTTTTAAGGCAAATTTATTTCCTTTTTTGACAATTATCGTTACTAAAAATACACCCTAAATAAGAAATAGTGTCAATATAAAAAAAAAATGGAGAAAGAATTTGATATTTCACACTTAAAAATACTAATTTTGCCTCTTTGATGAATAGTGAATAGTCATATGTTACACTTCAACATCACTCTTTTCATAAGGGTTTTGCCATGAAGCACCCGGGTGCTGTACACTCTCTCTCACTGTGCATTATTATATTAATTAAATTAATTAATATAATAATACACAGTGAGAGGGGGTGCACAGCACCCAGGTGCTCCATGGACGGATCTTTTCATAAGAGGAAATTTAGTTAGTAACGCAGGGATATTTTTGTCACCCCAAGGAATCGGTGAAAATAGATTCTGTGGGTAGGTTTTCCAGAGACAAATGGATAAATTTGTCAGATTTGGTGACAAAAACTGGGGCCCACCTGTCAAAAGATCAGTTCATCTTAACTTAAAGTATTGTATCACGCGCAACCACCAGCGCGTGCAACCAAAGTTTGAGGAATATCATGTTATCCATTATTAATCAATATTTATTGCAATTATTATTGATACTATTTTTTAATTTTTTCTCTAATGTTTTATAAAACAGGGTCAGAATTAAATTAGAAATAGATTAAAAATGAAGTAGCATCTCAATTGATAAAACGAATTTTCTCCAACTAATAGGTTTGGATCAAGTCTTTTTGCGTGAAAAAAAATTACAACAAAAAGAATTTACAATAAACCTTAGTATCTCTTAAGATAATTAATACTAGTATCCGATTTAGAAAAACTATCTAAACTATAGACATAAAATGATGAATAGGTTATTGTCTTATAGGATAGGATCCTTCTATTTTCTTTTGATTTTTCAAATAGATTAAATGTAGAGTTCCTATTTTCAGTTGTTTCGGGAGAATCTTTAAAACTATAGCCATACATATTTTTCAACTTTAGTTGCAATTTGCAAATGATTAAAATCGAATGTCAAAAAAATATTGAGTAGAGTGTAAAGAACAAATCTTTAAACTATTTTTTTGTTAGGAAATTAAAATATGATCTCAAAAAAAATCGTTGAAAAGTATATTTCTAACGCACCAAAAAAAAAGGTGGGAACTACTTATATCTCTAGGAAATAGTGGTATCTACTAAAGGTGGTCGTGATATTTGACATTTTTGTAGTACGTCGAAGAAGAATCAAAATTAAAGGGAGGAATTTTCTGTTCAAGCTTTGGTAGCAGATCACAAAATGTAACACTTTGGTTATGAGAAATTTCAAAAAAAAAAAAGGCTTTACACAAAAGGGGAATTGCCGAATTGGGAAGCCAAAAAAGATGTCTTGAATTGGAAGTTGGAACGAAGCTTTATCGTCATTTTGGACCAACTTCTAATTTCATCTACTTGCTGTATAATAAATAATGTAGCATACCAAAAGTTCCGGTTATTTTTCTTTTATTTTTAATTGCTCAATATGTATAAAATCCACAACAAGTATAATATAGAACACAAAATTTTACGTGTGCATGTCCCAATCAATATAATATACTCATATCTTTTTGAAAGAAAAGAATTAGTCCAATCAATATAATATAGAACACAAAAGTTTGGATAATTTTGTTAATCCACTCTTTCATCCATCAAAAGAAACATTGCGTGAGAATAGGTCAAACATGTTGCATGGAATTTTCTTAGTGTATTTTTAACACGTGATTTGCAGCGGACATTGATAAGGATCGGATTAAATTCCTTTATCTTATATAAATGAATAAATTAAAATATTTTTTATGATGATTTTGACTCAATGAACCTAACTTTACGAGAAATGTATCATGTTTCCAATTATCAAACAACTTATTAACATCGAAAATTTGCAATATTATATGTGATAACATAAAAGAATATATCGAAATTAATATCTCAATTTTTTATTCATGCATGATACATATTCTTTTATCATAAATACTTATGAAGACGTTCATAGATAAGCCAAAAGCAGAGAATTACAAACTCTGATTTCAAGTAGTCGGATAAATCAAAATCACCTTAATATTTGTAGATGAGATTCTTCCAAGCATCCTTGTTTTGTGAATAGTAATTGACCTCAGCCTGCAAACAAGAAAGATGAGTAACTGACCCTACATTTAACTATCAACTTTGGCTGAAAAATCACTGATTTTATTGTATATGCAGAGAAGTGCAATATTACCTTCCTGACCCCTTTAATGGCAACCAAAAGCTTCTCACCAATCAAATCTTGCATCACTGTGTCTTTCTCAAGGGCTTCGATGGATTCGGTGAGCGACTTAGGTAGCCTCGCCACTTTGTCCTTGACATTGTCGGGATTATCATCTGTTCACACAATTAATCGAGTTAGAGGCCTAGTCGATTGTTTAAGTAACGTAAAATAAACCGGAATGGATTGCCATATTTTGTAGCTATATATTGTGATCTTACCAATAGGTTCGGGTAGTGTTAGGTGTCGTCTTAGGCCATCAATTCCGGCAGCCACTATGGCGGCAAGGCCTAGATGAGGATTTGCACAACCGTCGAATGCCTTGATCTCGAAATTGCTTACAGAGCCATCAGGCGTTCCCGGGGGGCAAGCAGCTCGTAGAGGAGCTTCTCTATTTTCCACACCCCAGCACAAGTATGCTCCGCTCCACATATTAGGTTGTATGCGATCGTAGCTAGAGATCGATATCATGGCATAATAAAGAAAACAAGAGGGCTGCATTTCAGAAAAATTTACACCTCTTGATGGATATGTTGAAGGTTTGGATATGACTAAGGTTTACCTATTTGGGACTGGAGCTGTGAAGGCCAATATCGAAGGAAGATGATCCAATACTCCGGCCATGAACTCCTCCCCGACCTTGGATATTCCGTATCTCGTTTCTTCGCTCCGCCCCATGAATACATTCTCTCCGTTCTCGGACAAACTGATGTGCACGTGTGATCCGGAGCCAATATCAGTTAGCGAGTACCTACAAGGAGAATGTATATGCACCCCATCAAAGATTTATCTATATGATGATGCTAGAATTATCAATAAATGTAAAGATCTCAATTACTTAAACCTCAAAACATGTAGCATAGCTAAGTGACTTATCAAGATTCCACAAGTAAATAAAGAAGAGTTGCTTTAACATTGAAGCTATAATATCTGGATACCTACTTAGGTACAAAAGTTGCCAGCAATCCATGTTTTCTGGCCACAGCACGAATAACTTCACGTGCAAAAACTATATTGTCAGCTGCACTTTCACAGTTTGTGTAGCTGAATGCAAATTCGAATTGGCCATTCCCAGCTTCTGCATGTAGCTACAAGAATTCCGAAAGCAGAATATAATTGAATCCTAATTGGTTTTTTATTTTAAAATTGAAATAAGTTGATGGTGACAAAACCTTGCAAAATATTTATATACCTGTTCCACTGGAATATTTAGAGACTGAAGACAAGCCACGATTTCACTAAGTACGGGGAAAGCAGCATCTGTCGCAGCTGTGGAACAGTACGGCGTTGCATCAAACGGCACCCATTTTTCTTCCCCGTCCCTGCAAAGAATCCATCATGAGTGGCAATTGAGTCATAATTCAGACAAGTTATTCAGATGGAGGAAACCAAACAGTCTCCTAAACTTACACTTGTGTGCTTCGTAACAGAAAGAACTCATTCTCAAATCCTGCATTCATCACCTGCATGACCAGCAATTTTCACATAAGATTGTAAAAAGATTCAATAAAGATGTCAACGAAACAAACCATATAATACCAAGTTAAATTCTTCTTTCAGAATTTTCGAAAGTCTCCGCAGTGTTTCTCTAGGACAATACTCCCATGGTGTGCCTGGTTTAAGGTGCATGTCAGCCAGAACCATCTCCTGCTCTTTTGCCCTGTGACGAAGATATTTAATTAACAATATTAAAAGCTCAAATATGTTTGTGGTACAGAAAAATGATTGCCTGAAGAAAGCAAAAATGAAAGGGGAAAACAAATCACCACAAAGCAAACGACAACGCAACACCTTCAGAAAAAAATCCTTACCAAGGAATTAGACTTTTGGTTGATAGATCCGGAATGAGTCTGATTTCACCCACTCCAGTTAGATTAGTTCCATCGGCAGGACCATCCATGTGTGACGACATAGCCATGGATGCGCAGGCTAGTCCAACACCATTTTTCGTAACAACATCGTGGAAACGTTTTTGAGGAACAACCTGATCCAAGAAACACTCCTTAGAACAGAATTGTTGGCAACAAAGACAACAACTGATCCAACAAAATCATTTGGCATAAACTCCAAAAAATGAAGACTCAGAAAAATGATGTAAATCAAGGTCGCAACAAGATAGCTTTAAGTTTGACCTTAATGTCAGTAACAAGTGTATGAAAGCCTTATTTAGAAGCAAGGTAAATCTGATACCCTGATGAAAGAACTTTGCAGCGAGAAATCGAACTCAGAAACTTAATGGAAGAGGCTTACACGACACCTATGCTGTCCAGAAGCATCAACCCAAATAATGCGAACAAATGCAACACCCTGAGCAGAAGTACTAACGAGCTTCTCGGGGAGGGGAGCAATGACATTTGAATCAACAGATTTTGAAACAGCTTTAATCTTGTATAAGTTTCTCGCATTTTCAGAAAATATGTCTTTAACAGCCTGAATGGATTCAGCAACTGAAAGGTCCTCATTGATGCACGCATCACGTAGAACGGCAAATATAACCTCACGTGCTTTTCTTGCACCTGTTAAAGCAGCAGTATCCAGTTTTAGTAATCTGATCCAGAGGATAAAATTGTAGAATCAGTAGCTATGGAGCAGGTAAAATTATAGCTATTTGCATAATTAAAATATTGTAGTTAAGCACTCAAAGCATTTGGCTTCTTTTGACATGGATCATCAGAAGTTATGTTGCTGCTCAAGTAATGATTATAAAAAGTGCATGACAAGGTTAAAGACTAAGCAAAAACCAAGCTGGAAACTATTCAGATTATGCTTATTTGGTATTTTCTTCAGTTAGCAAAAAATCAATATGCTAACTTTGTATAGTATGACACTGAACAACCAACCTAGGTAATAGCTCTCCGGGAAACCGCATGCATCAGTACTGAACATCACCTGCCAATTCCAATATATATTTTTCCAATTAGTATAAAACTCATGTAGTACATAAAATGCAAGCTCCAATATTGGTTCATGTAGTACATAAAATTCCAATATTGGTTCATAAAGTACATAAAATTCGACACATTCTTATATTAGAGCCATAGAGGTAGTATCACATATCATAAAAGTGAAATCTTAGATCATGGTGTTCACCTTATTTATTGGTGCTAGCTCTAGGAGTTCTTTCACCGAGGATAGCATCCCATGAAAGCTAAGTTTAGGCACTGCCAGCCCAAAGTCCAGGTAGACCTACAATTAAACGAGTGAAGTACAAGACAGGGATCCTAGTGAGGCGACCATTAGTCTGAAGCATACATGAGATCGACTTCTGGACTGTACCTGCGAGTACACAGAGGCCAGATACGATGCTTCTTTTGAAAAAGGGTATGAAGCATGCAACAGAACAATCCGACACTTGCTGAACCTATTGTCCTCAAGAAGACTACGAAGATGAAGGGGATTGGACAGTCTTAAATCCAGATCTTTGTCGCCAAAACTACAGTATGCAAAGCACAATTATGAACCCGTTGTGAACCAATAAAAATACTAATAGGATAACATTAGTAAATATTTGTTTTCTTGCTGAAGTAAAGAGTTCAAAGGCGTCTAGTTTGTGATTGGAATTCCTGGGGGCGTTAATTTACCTACTAAAATATCACAAGTCTCTACCCAAGATTAGTACTGAATCGAGAAGGATAACAAATTTGATTCTTGAAATTAGCTATCAGGAACTTTAGCACATAACAGTTTCAAGACAATCTCCCAGCATGCGAAGTATTCTAGTGTAAATTTCAATATCACTGAACTTCGATAAACTAATAAATAATGACATACCCTGTGTGTATTTGCAATGGCAAGTCAAAACATTGGGCAACCTCCAATGCGCGGATGAAGATGTGATCGATGAAGTTTTTATTTGTAATTCGGAAGGGGTTTCCAGCTGGAACGAGAGACAATCAGAACACTGCACAATGTGTGGTGATTCCTTAAATCCATTTATTCATATCATACCTCGCAAAACTTCATCAAGTCCCTTCTCGGCATCCTTCTCTGATACATTTGTGTTAATCTCAAGTCCGCTGCGATATGCAGCTATACTTTTGAAGCCAACGATTTTATCAGCATGTGTAATAATATCGATAAGGAAATCAACAAGAACAAATAAATTCTTTTTACATAAAATATATGCCAGGTTGTATTGAAGCACACTGATAGGGATAAAAAGGATATGACTTCAAAGTATCAACAAATTGTTTTGTAAACAAGTCCAATGTCCATGGAGCTCCACCTGGACTTCCCTGATCATGATTTCAGGGGAAGATAAAGAGAAAAGAACGTATGAAGCCCAGGGTAACAACCATACAAGTAACAGATAAAAAGAATTCGTATAATAAACAACTCGAATATGAATCCATGTGATGCCGGAAATATCAAAGAGAGAAATAGCATATCAATAATATTATGACATAATGGCTCAAAAATATTTTTCTTATGTAAATTTTCCTGAACCAAAATTTAAATTATTTAAAAAAAAAAGAGTAGAAAATATAAAGCAGTGATAATTCACATGACATTGGAAGACAGATTTGTTCGAGGAATTAACACAATAAGAAACAGCTTGAAATAATATATCTCACCTCATTAAGAATCTTCTCAGCCACATGTTCTATTCTCAATATTCTACCAACATATGGGAAAAATTTCTTGTGCCACTCAATATTGTGCATTTTGTCCAACTCAAGTCCATCATCAATTAACACGGCTGAGATTCGAGCAGCTCCGAGGCACTTTGAAGTCACCGATTCCAATCCGCAGTTGGACCGGTATTCTTGAACAGCATCCAAGGATGAGTTGGAGCCATAAAGTTCGCCAATTTCCTTCAAGCTTCTCTGGTAGTAAATAAGAAAAATGCTTATGAAATTTCTCAAACTAGTCATTTAGCAAAGAAGATCGTTACAGAAAATGACTGTTGCAGAGATTGCTCTTACTGTCTTGCATATACTTGGTGTTTACCAAAAAAAGAAGAAGAAAAAATGGGTCCAGAAAAGGCATTTGAAAACACTATGACACGAGAGATTTCTCCTTTCCATATCACGGTTAGTAAATGCAGTAATCTGTTGTTGCAGTAGAATTCAGTTTTATATTATAAATCTAACAGTTAAATGATCAGGTGTGTGGCATTTTTGCACTACATTTATCACCGCCAACGGAATAATAGAATCATGATTGTGCACAACAATAAATGCCATGCGTGCAACCTCAGCTGGTGAATGAAGTTAAGAAATAAAAATATGCAGATTTCAGCCACAACTATTTTATCCTTTTTCTCCGCCATGTTCTACTTCAACGCGCCAAAGAAGCATATCCAAAGGAAAACAGAATCAATCACCAGAAACTCAATTTCGCCTCAACTTCTCCGATGTGTGGCATTTTTGCACCACATTTATCACCGGAATAATAAAATCATGATTGCGCACAACAATAAATGCCATGCGCGCAACCTCAGCTGGTGAATGGAGTTAAGAAATCAAAATATGCAGATTTCAGCCACAATTATTTCATCCTCTGTTTCCGCCATGTTCTACTTTAACGCGCCAAAGAAGAATATGCATCGGAAAACATAATTACTCACTAAAAACTCAATTCCGCCTCATCTTCTCCGATGAGAAGGTCATACTAACCAATTTTGAAGCAAAATCTCTAAGCTCGCTCAAATCAACAAAAAAATAGGAACAAATCACCTTGAAGTTAATGGTGTGGGGCACAGCGGCTAGGGCGTCGGCGGCGGCCTCGGAAAAGCAGGAGATGAAGGGGAAGGCGGAGTCCAACGCGACGATGTTGTGCGCGTGCGCATCCACGAGCTCCGCCGCCTCCACCGCTGCCTTCAACGCCGCATATCTATCCATTTCCTCTCTCTCTCTCTCTCTCTCTCTCCTTGATTTGAGTGATGAGTGTGTAGTTTTTCAAAGGCCGGCAAATACTGTATGCAGTGATCTTCCAATCCAAGTAGATTAGATGTGCGGGAACTTTAAAAAAATTAAGGGAGAGATGATGTGGCTGCCACTTTAGTCAAAACTTAATTAATTAAAATTAAGTGGCAATTAGTTCCTAATGATCTATGGGCCAAATATGTAAATAAATGCTTCTCTTTTGTCCAAGTCAAAAACGTGAATTTTTTATTTATTTTTTTACAGGCGGTGGGTCCCCCCCATTTTACTCCCTGACAGTCATAAATTCAAGGATATGGTACATATTTTTGACGTATCCTAACTATTTAAATAAAGCATTCCCTCCTCCCTCATTTTATTTATATTCCCTTATTTTATTTAGACAAACATTTGCGTTAAGCCGGCCTAACGTTAGGTCAATTGTTTGTCGTTTCTATTTTAAGCCATGAGTCGAGCGAGGGGGAGCCGAAAGCGAACCCGGAGCGAGCCGTAAAAGCATAATTGTTGTCGGTCTCATTATCTATATATTAATTATTGAAGCCGAAGGCGGAGCCGTTTGTTGTTTGCTGCCCCCTATTATTGTTGTCACTCTCATTATTTATACATTAATTGGGTTGAGCCTAACGTTAGGCCGGCCTAACGTAAATGTGCCTCAATTTCTAAACAACTTATAAGCTGTTTTAAGGAGCTTATAAGCTCAGCCAAACATCCTCTAAAAAAACATAAGAAACTAGAAAAGAAAAAACAACATGAGCAGGACGAGAAAGTTGACAAACGGACACTATGAACACATAATTGGTGTTAAAACTTGGAAATAAAATATTGTCATAGAGACTCCTGTATAAGGCCGCTATATGGGCAAGCCAACAATTTTCCCGCAAATAAGTCAATTACGTATTTTAAATAAAGTTTGGAACAGCAACGTTGCACGCTTAGATTAAGAGAACAAAAGCATACAAAATCTACACATTTCTGTCATTCTAGAAAAGTATAGATGTTCATATTAGGAATTCAATAACCTCATCTTTGGTTGTTACAAATTTCAGTTCAAGTACACCAATGACATCATTAATATCCAAAATGACTATTCACTTTCATCATAGTATCCAGTAAGGACATAATAATTTTGTATTGTGTTCTTGTCGGATCCATGTCATGTTCATGTAATGCGATAATTTTTGTATTGCAGTCATGTTCGAATAACCTAATACTAATAATTACATATATTTAACATTAATTTAATATATTATTTTGTATATTTTTATTTCTATTATTAATATATTTTGAAGTTTTTGTTTGAATATATCGTTTCCTGTCGTATTGTGTCAACACAAAAAATTATCATGCCATGTTCGTATTTGATCTTATAGTGTCATGTTGTGTTGACACGATAACAACCCTACATGCACAAATTGCCAACCCTCAAATTTTACTCTCTTGACAACATATGGGATCACTCTATACAAGGAATTGTTACGAGTACAAACAACAACAAAAATTTATATAAAAGCATAAGTACAGGATTAAGAATTTTAGTCGAGAAAGGTGGGACTAATCTGGAAGATCTAGTGTTATACATGATGTAAGATAACACTAATACATTATGCTAGAAACATATGAAATAAATCTCAAGAACAGGACTTGCCTGAGGTGAACTCAATTGCTTGCTAATTCCTGGTAATCAGACCATAACATCAGAGTAGAAAGGAGAGATATTGTTGCAGTTTCAACACGTAACCGATGTGAGCCCAGACCAACAGCAATTGCCCCGGCATCCCTTAACGAGTTCAGTTCCTTCTCAGTGAAGTCTAAGTATGACAGGGTGTTTTATTAATAGCTTGTCTAAGTAATGGATAAAGAAAAAGGTGGAACTGGAAATTCAGTGTCCAGGATGCCATTTCCAAGCAATAATCAACAAGTCCAAATGGAAGTGAAATCAATAAATGCTATGTTTTGAATAGATACTCCAGGAATTGAGCATCTAAAAGCTGTAATGCGAGAGTTTCACCAAACATATGCTTGGAAATATTTAAAAAGATTGGAGATGAACAAAAATCCTTAAATAGGAAGAATATGTTAACACTTGCATGTCGAGGTTACTGAAAAAGTTTTTTTGGACCATTAAGTTCTCGGCTCAGAAAAATACGGGGTAGACCTCAGAAGGAAAGAAAAAACAGTCAAGCAAGGCATGCAGTGAAAGTATCATGAAATAAATTTATGCGTGCGTGAGGTTATCCAGGATACAGTGTGCTGGTAAAATCTCACTTGATAAAAAGGGCAAAGGACAAAACTTAGCCTTGTACATAGAATACTGACCTCCTTCTGGTCCAATTATGATGATTCCACTAGGTTCTTTCTTCAAAGAACTTAAAGCATGAAAAACAGGAGTAGCCTCCGCCACAGCCAAAAAAGCTAATCTCGAGTTAGCTACCTAAATAGATGATAAAGAAAAAAGCATAACATGAGTTTGAGACTAAACTTTGCACTAATACTAAATTAGGATTTTAGAGAAAATACTTACAACAGGTACTAGTTCATTGACTGCAATAGAAGGCTTCAAAATCATCTCATGCAAACGTTGACCTATATATATACAAGGTAGTGTGTTGAACGGTAATGAATAAAGATGTATACCATGAATATGATTTCACAATTATCTATTTCGAAAGAAAGCAATGCAGGAAGAAGCCACATATTACATTGCTTAGCTGCAGCCAGTACAACTCGTTGCAGTCTGTCAGCCCGGTTTTCTGATATTGACTGAGAACGCTCAGTCAATAATGGTGTCACACTGGATGCTCCAAGCTCCTATGATGCATACAAAGAAGAAAAAAATATATATCATAAATATCACTGAAAACCACTTATTAAACAAAAATTACCATCACAAGCAGCTGAAGATCATACAGTGCATTTCTCCACTAGCCAATCAGCTCTCCCTCCCTTGAGAGTGCCTTAAATAAACAATGTGGGTCAGTTACAGAAGCCCAAGTAGCAGGGAAATAAGGAAAATTAGTTCTTCACAAACTCACTAAAAGCAGCAAAAACATGCCACTGTGTGGCTGGTGGGGAAACTAATATTGGGTTCTCCACTGCTTCAAAATCCACCCAAGAACGATCAATACTCTCTATGCGCCCTTCAACGAGACCGCCCTTTCCATTAAATAGCTCTACCCTTGCAAAGTAAAAATCTATATAAGTCATACCATACTGATACCAAATCAGAGGCAGGTAATGTCAAAGCTTCTACATCCCTAATTCCCTATAAATAAATTGAAGATGTAGTGTAGCATCTCTTTTATTCAAACCATGTTCCCCTATTCCATTTAACCAGCTTGTAATCCAAAATCACGAGAAGAAAATGCCGAACAGGCTCAGGTTATATCAAAAAAGGACATCCCTTAGGCAATTAGCCATTTCTCCTACTCTATGAAGTGTGAACAATGCAAAAAAAAAAAAACGAGGTGAAGAATGAAGACAATTAAGCTATCAAAATCCAATTTATTTCAAGAAATCAACAATAGATCACTAATTCATCGAGATTATTAGACCTTGATTAAGAAATTAAACCAAGCTTCACGGGGCAATACCTATCATCGATTCCCAGCCTTAGAACCTTGGTCATGTGCCAGAATTCGTCTCCTTTTACTCTCACAACACCACCCTACAAAAAAATTATTAAAAGAAACAACACCAAAACGCTTAAAATGCTGTTTCTCACAATTGTATCAGTTTGTGTACGCATAAACCTACACTACACAAAAGCAGGTGCAAAATGGGGAAGGGATGTACCTTAGTAGTAGGTAAGGTCTCGGAGAAGAATCGAGGAAGTCCGCCGCGTGACTGGCTGGAATAGGCTGAAGATGAGAATGGCCGCAGATTGAAATGCTGCGTTGAGCGGTTGATTAGGCTAAAAAGCCGAGGATTACAGCTTAGAATTTGCATTAGGAGAGCTCCGCCTTCTTCCGGCGGCAGGGTTTATCGCCGGCCACTCCTAATTCTTCACAGGGGGTTTTGAAAAACGAGTCTCCAACATCATCCACAGTCGTGCGACTTTGTAACTCGATGGAATAAAGAATTAAATCGCGCAACGCTAGTATTTCTTGTTTCTTTTTTCCTTTTTAAATAAATAATGCATAAAATTTAAAGACTAACGTTACGGAGGACTCGAACTCAAAAATTTTGGCGTCGGACAGTAACCTCTTATTATTGTGTCAATGCACACAAACGTCTTTTTTTCCTACTTCTTTCTTTTAACAAGGGTAAAAGAACATCTTTAATAATTTCAACGAACGAATAAGCTTCTATAGTTAAATTAGCATGTTTCATATACTCTTATCCATCCCACAAAAATAAATAGGCATTTTTTTTTTGGGTTAGGAGTAATGGAAATGTGGAATAATGTGCAAAAAGGAAAGAAAAAAATAGGTATATTTTGATGGGATAAACGAAAAGGAAAGTGGATATGTTTTATGAAACGAGTATATTTTTATATTTCAACATTCCTAATTTTTCTTCAGTCATTTCATTTGCATAATGTTCAGTGTCATCACGTTAGATGTATTTTAAAAAATTGAGGGGGTTAATAAGATTGAAAATCAATATTCCAATTATCTCCAACAAAAAAAAAGAAAATCAATATTCCAATTACAATTTACAATGACTGTAAAATATGCACACAAAAAAATGCAAAAATAGCATCAAAATGAACGAAGACCTTTTCAAGTTGGTAGCACTAATTAGTAAATTCCATTGTAATGTTTCACAAAATGCATATATGCTACTCAAAATACCTTGCCTTTAGACTGATATAACCAGAGATAATTTACAGAGAACCCCATTATAAACTTCAAAACCGCTATACAAATACCTTAACAAGGCATATAAAACGGCAAAAGTCTTCAGTGAGGCAATTAATCAAACACCTAATCATCATCATATCCACCCCCCATCTCACAAACCCTCTCCCACACCCCCTTCTCCACCGGCAAAACCGAGAGCCTGGGCTGCCTGAACAGCGCGAAGTCCACCCCTTTGAGCTCCTTCTTCATCTCGGCCAGCCCCACCGCCGCCTTCATCTCCCCCACCGCCTTCACGTCCACTGCCTCCCCCTCCTCGTACCACTCGCGCACCACCTCCACCACGCCCACCACGCGCCGCGATTTCGCGCCGGAATGGTAGAAGAAGCACAGATCCCCCTTTTTCATGCTCTTCATGTACTTCTGCGCCTGCTTGTTCTTCACCCCATCCCAATTCGACACACCCCCGTTGGCGGCTTGGTCTTCCCATGACCACTCCGCCGGCTCTGTTTTCAGCAACCAGTACCTAATTTCCTTCTCAGATTTTAGGTTTTTATCGGTGATTTTCATTTCTGATTTTGGATTGCGGTTTCTACCTCAGGCATTTAAGAGGGCGGAAACTGGTTAAGGCGGGAAGCGTGGTCAGCAGTAATAGTTTTGGCGCTACATATACCTTTTGCTTAAAAAAAGATAAAAAGAAAACTTATTTCTTATTAATTGATTTTAATTTTTTTAAGTAACACTTATATCCATCTAACGTTTTTCAATGGTTGAGTTTTTCGATCAACTACGTATCATGATTAATTGATTATACAATATGTAAGAAATGGATTTGAGAAGTGTGATTAGGAATTCGAATCGTGGAGTCTTAATTTGTCCAGATATTTAGAATGATTCTAAACTAAACGAGTTTAATTTTTTTTTTAAAGGGACAAAAGTTAAGAAAGTTAGTTCACCAAGCATCCAATACTCCAAGAAATATCACCAAATTCATTCCCAAAGGGAATCGAACCCAGATCTTCCACTAAGGGAGGAACCCGGTGGCCAGTGGGCTAAGCCCCCTGATTGCTAAATGAGTTTAATAGAATTAATATTTGGAATTTGATTCACTTTTTAACAATTTTGATTGCGCATATACCGCACAAAACATGCATATACAGTTCTTTGTATAATTGTATTTATTAAAATTCTAACTTGCTGTAGATTTACAGAAAAAAATATGTTTGGGTTATATGATTTAATTTCGATATTTGATATATGTATGAAATGGTCTAATAAGAAACAGACCAGCTCTTTGCTTCAACTTATGATTAATATCAACATATTTATGATATATAGTTGTGTGCGGATGTGCGATTATACAAATATGTAACATGAATCGCAAATTTATTAATGAGGGGACGAATATTTATTACATCCGACATGTAAAGAGGGATGATTCAGGTTGTATCAATAAATTCATGGGTGATTCCTCTTCTGTGTGTAGATATAATCAAGTTGAGCTTCAATCGTTCTTTTCATCATGCACTCGTCCTCTTTCAATCCCACGCAGTTATCTCGATCCCTCGCCGTCTGCCCCTCCTGATCCTAAAATTATCAACAAACGTTGTCGATAACATTCACGCAGTGAAAATATTATTGATTTGATGAACACGTGACAAGTATTAAATGATCATATGTGAGACTCACGGAGTGATGATTCTCTATGGGAGTGACGTCGTGAAATGCGGGGCCCGGGCGGGCGAGGACGTGGGAGGAGGCTAGAAGGAGGAGGAGGAGGGTTGTGATTATGCAAATATCGCTGGTGGTTTTGGCCATGGTGTTGAATTTCTTAGTAAGGTCTAACTTAAGTTTGGTATATATGTAGATGCTGAGAGATCGGACGGTCAATATGCCTAAGACTAATTTATGTTGGAAAATTATATTCGGACGGCTAAAGTGAAGGAGATAATAGCGTGGCTACAAGGGTGCTAAGCCTTTATTTTCATGGAATTTTTGGATTAGCTCTCTTGGAAGTTTTATTTGGATATATCCAAAAAATTTAAACATATACCCCTGCGGAAGACATTTGTCTACACGTCCTAGCTAGACCTAGACTTTCTCTCAAGATTATTGTATAACATAGTATAGAAAATCATAATATTCGATTGAAATGGTAAACTAGACACTTAACTTTTGAATATAAACATGTACATAATTTTGTGACACGAGAAGCAAAAAGAATTATATCTTAATCCATAATTATTTGGTATATTGTTTTGTTCGAATGTGTTGCATTGCATGACCCCGGTATCTTATTGCTAATTCTTCTTCGCCATGTGTTATTTTACATTGTTTTCAAGATTGTTATCAAAACACCAAAACAGCATCACAGAAACAGAGTAATATACTCACATTTTTAGACGAAAAAACTTTGATGAAAAAGCGAGGTTTACATGAATAGAAAAGAGCTATACATTTCAGAAGCATAAACTATAACTATAAAGGCTACAACCTACAAATCACCCCTGAAAAATGGTCCTCCAAAAAATGAGGTGGATGTGCCCCCTACATTAGGGAAGAGAGTGAGGAAACATATGAGGAAGAGCACACACCCCCAAGCAAACCTGTCGTCTCCCAACGGCGTAATCTCGTCCTTCGCGGGGATCTCCTCTCCCCCTCGGAAGAAAGTCGCAAAGAGCCCCCACGCCAAACACAGCACACTTCCACTCAACCCACCAATGCCTAGCAGGAGCGAAGTCGAGATGGACAACAAAGTGGCGCTGTTTCGTCCCAACATAGCTTGGGCAATGCGTCCTCCTTCGAGTCTCCCACATGGGAGCAAGTTCAAAGAAGTCACAACCATGCCTGTCCAACAAATTATCGAAGTTAGTAAGGCGACGTCAGGGTTGAAGGCTTTCAAACTTAAGATTTCTAACGAGACGGTTACAAATACACCAAGTCTTCTGTGAAGACGTCCTCACAACTGACCACCACTTATAAATATATTAGAATTACGAGGAGACCGACCTAGCAATCCAGCAAAAGCAAGGGGATCGACAGGGACTCCCACGCCTTCAACTGCATAAGGTAGCACATTGCCAAGATCGTCTGTGTATGGCCCGATCACGTACTGTATAAAGGAAAGAAGGGGATTGTTGTAGAAGAATTGAGGCCTTATGTATCTGCATAAATAGAAAGAATGTTGAATCATGGTGCAGCAAGAAAGAATGAGGTACTATAAGGAGAGAAAGAAGGTTGCTTACAGTGCGTTGTCGCCCCCGTTAAAGCTACCATCGGCTATAAATGCAGCAACGGTAAGGACCAACGATGTCAGATAAGCACTGGCTGTACGTGCTGCGGGAATGTCAAATAAAGCCTTCTTGTTTGGCAGCAGAGACTCGTAATTATTCATCACACCAAGGCATCCAGTCCAAGTTGATGGAACGAGTAAGGATGGACTGAGCTTAACCCCGTAACGAGCTGCAGTCACCCTTGTTGCAATCTAAGGAAAACAAAGAGATTAACTAAACAACTCACAGTCCTGATGTGCAATTTTGCAAATTGCAACTTCTAAGCATGAGATTCAACTTCTTATCACAGAGAGGAAAAACTGAAGAAAATGAATACACCAAACCTAATGTGCCCAAGATTTCTACAACAATTTCAAACTATGTTCAGAAAGTTGCCCTAGAATGCAATTATGCAAGTACGATCCAAGCCCTGCTAAGGTTGTATCCTATAGAAGAATCACGCCATAGTGTAATCGAAACATATCCTGACATAATTTGTAGTAGTCAAGAGTAGTAAGTTATCCATATATATACCAACATTTCAACCAATATACTCAGTATCTAACAGAAAACAATGATAGTAAAGGAACTTATGCTACCTTCTTCAATCGTATCAATCACTGAAAAACAACAATCTTTGAGATGAGAAACTCGAGAGGATAATTGAAGACGGACCTCAGAAACCGCCAAGATAGTCAAGAATCCGCCAAACAGAGGTGCAACATTATTCAGGTAGTCATCAATGGTGGCATCAGGCTTCAGGAAGAAGCCACTTGTCAAAGCACTTGTCCCGAAAGTTGTAACAAATAATGCTATTGCACTAAGATAACCCCACGGAGTACTTAGTTTCGTGGATTCGAATTGGAGATCCATCTCGGCCTTGGGTTGCACTGCACATGCCTAACATACACAACTAATCAGACCGAGAAACCCAAATGGTACGCGAAGAGAACTCTATGTACTTCTAAGTAAAACAAATCAAGAAGCAATCACCATTGTCAAATGAACTTCCAAACAATGCTAAACTAATAAAGTCTAGTAGAAATGTAAAGAATAAAACCACAAGCCATTGAAGATAAGCAAGTTTTGAAATGTACCTGTTTTGTGATATCATTTGTTTTCTCCTCCATAAACCACACCACCACGTCCCTCCCTGCAGCTTCTGATAACTTCTTCTCCAACTTAGGTATCACTTCCTCTATCGGTTTTCTCAAATTTCCGATGAAAATCCCACCATCTCCGAACCTCCTAACATCCGTTGCGAAGAACGTATCAAATCCAAAACAGCTCTTCAACTGCACACAATAAATAAGTTCAACTCATCCAGAAATTTCTAACATGAATTGTTATAACGAAATAAATAAAGCAAAATATAGTGACCTTGTTAAGATCAAGAGCCTTGAAGGTCTCCTCCGCCTTCTCCAACCTTTCTTTCTCTTTGGACACATTTTGACGAGCCAAATTGTTGAAGAAAGCAATCAAAGGGTTATCACTCCTTTCTCGATCAAGCTGCTTGAGCTTCCGATCAGCCCTCTTCTTCTCAAGCTTGATTGCAGCCTCAATCGAAGGATTCCCCATGAAATTCTTGAACTCCTCATCGACTTTCCAGTCCATCTCTTGCCGTTTCTCTCTCTCCTCCGTCTCATCCTCATCCTCATCTTCAGAGCTGCTTGAGTCGTTTTCTACACGCAATTCTTTCTCCTCATCTTGCCGCTGGCGCTCCTCCACCGCCGCCGAAGAGGGCCTATCTGAATTCTCAGCTTTCACACAAAAATTCAATCTTTGGCGCGAAAATCTTGCTCTTTTCCCAATATGGAGTCTGGAAAGGGGAGAGTGAGAAGATATTTGAAGAGGCCCTTTTTCGATAATTCGAGAAGAAGTGGAGCACGGAACTGAAGTGAAGAGCGCAGTTGCCATTGGGATTGTGATCGTGAGTTGGAGCCGTTTTGAATTGAAGAATGAGAGAAAGAGGGGAGAGGGCTTTTAGAGAGGAGCATGATTTTTCCAGAAAGCTGGAGGAGTTTCTGGAGGATTGAAGGTAGTGAGTGACATTGACAAAGGGAAATAGGAAGATTGGAAAGAATATAACGAACAAGCCAAACCCACATCAAATCAAAACACAGATACAAACAGATTTTTGACCCAGAAAAATAAACACGTAGGGGTTTAGCTTGTGATGAGGAATTGCTGAGGAATTTTGAAAGGGCGGGAGTTGGATTTCCATAAACTGGAGGCCACCGTTGTTGGATGGATAAATTGATCTTGTCTTGTTCGTAATCTCAATATCCACGTTGGATATATTTAGAGTTAAATTAATCTTGTCTTGTTCGTACCTCAATCTCCACGTAGGGGATTACTTTTTTTACGGCATGGTTCCGTTTTATTTATTACGTAGCTTTTTGGTTTTGCTCCACTATTAAATTTTTAAGCCATGAATTGATATGGCCCATCTCCATTTGGAATATTTACACTTGAAATCTTGTTTTATACCTATTTTTTTTAAATATTGTCATTTTTGTAGGAAGTAATTTATGAAAAATTGCGGGTTAAATTCAGCGGGTGGAAGAAGAGACAAGCATGAGGCGGAGAGAGGAGGAAGAAGAAGAAGAAGAAAAAATGGAGGTGGTAGAGAACGGATGAGATTTTCTGTGCCAAATTCTTCGTGTGCTACCATATGATACTACGAATTTTAATAGTTTTAATAAATTTTTTTTGTAAAATAAAAATTTATTATTACATAATATATCATAACTAATATTTATAGCAAAAATATAAAATTTTAAAAAATTATATACCATGATTTTGGAATATTTAGATTAAAAAATACTTATTTTGGTTGGTTATTTTAAAATCATGGTATATGATTTTTTAAAATTTTATTTTTTTTACTATAAATGTTAGTCATAATATATTATGTAATAATAAATTTTTATTTTTATAAAAAAAGTTAATAAAACTATTGAAATTCGTAGTGACACACAAATAATTTGGCATAGAGGATCTCATCCCGGTAGAGAATGGGATATATGTTGGGTGGGTCTCTAAAAGGCTACTTGTTTTTTCAGTAATATGATTCAGTTCAATTAATTCAATTTACAAGTCATGTGTTATTCTTTTTTTGTCCACATCCATTTTATTAGTATCCAATTAAAAACAAAATTGGACGCCAAAAATAAAACCTCAATTGTAATCGCAAAAAATTAATACTAGTAATTTTTATCACCTTTCAAAAGGCATGTCCTGATTGCAAAACTATTTGGGAACTAAAAAAAACTGCCTCCAGCGTGAAATTGGTTATCAAATCGAATTGAAGTATTGTTGGTCGATTAGGTTAAACTCTTTGGATAAAGTTACACTTCCTCTCACAAATTGACAATAGTAATTAATGCGTATACCTATACAGACGGGGAAGATTATGCTGCAAGCATATATCATACTTTCTCCCTTATCACTCAAATCACATCCGACTGCGAAGCCATGAGACTCAGACTCAGACCATTCCAATCTAAAGAAACCCTAAAAATCGAAGTCCCAAATTCCTCCACTCTCCCCCACCTCCGACTAGTCCTCTCTCAAACCCTACCCAATTCTCCATCCCCTGCTTCAATCCGCCTCTCTCTTAATCGGAAAGACGACATCCACTCCGACGGCGCAGACAGCCTCCAATCGCTCGGAATCGCCTCCGGTGACCTTATCTATTTCTCCGTTCAAGATCCCGCCGCCGCCGCCGGTTCCAGTTCCCCAATTGCCCTTTCCCAGGCGACCGACTCTACTCCTACACCTCGCTCTAATGATTCCGAATGTTCGACAAGCTTGAATCCCCAAAATAGCGCCCCCGAAGCCGTAAATTCCGATCCCGTGATGTTTGATTCTCAGAAGCGGGAAACCCTAGCTACGTCGGGATCGCAGATGGAGGCTGAAACTGCGAGTAACATGGAAGTCGGTGATGACGATATCGAAAACTTCTATGTTGTTGATAAGTCGTTTTCTGTGCCTGGATTTCTGAGGAAAGTGTTCGAGGCGGAACTGGGCGACGACGCCGGACGCGATCACAAGCTGATCGTGATCGCGGTCCACGCCGTGCTGTTGGAATCCGGTTTCGCTGCTTTCGATGAGAAGGCGAACGCAGTAGTTGACGGTTTCCAATTGCGCAATGAGTGGCCGTCGGGTCTGTTCAGGGTTTCCCTATCCTACACTCTGCCTGAGAGTATCTCCGGCGACGGCGGCGGAGAAGCCATCAAGCGTGTGGTTTTGAAATTCCAGAGCTTGGGGAATTACTTGAACGTTTACGGCACATTATGCGATGGATCGGCGAAGAAAGGCAGGCATTTTGGGGTGCGATTGAACGAGGAGGAATTGGTTCCTTTCCTGAATGTTGTGTGGGCGAATTGTGGCGTGATGGAGAATGTAGGCGGACAAGATGGAGAATCGTCGCCGGAGAAGGAGGTGTTCAAATTCTGGAGGGCCGTGAAGGACAATCTGGCGCTGCCGCTGTTGATTGATTTCTGCGAGGAGGCCGGTTTGGAGCTTCCTCCCTGCTTCATGCGGCTGCCAACAGAGCTAAAGTTGAAAATCTTGGAGTCCCTGCCTGGTGTTGATGTAGCAAAAGTGAGCTGCGTGTGCTCGGAGCTGCGGTATCTGGGGTCGAGTGAGGACCTGTGGAAGGCGAAGTTCGGTGAGGAGTTCAGCGCTGAGAGAAAGGAAGCCCAAGTGAGCTGGAAGAAGGCGTATTCGATGGCTTGGAGCAGGCGCAACGGGAGGCGCCTAGCGAGCAGGGTTCGAGCTTCGCCTTATTGGCCAGTGCCGAATTGGCCTCAGCCTCGGCGGAGAAGGTATCCCAATCCTCTGATATTTCAAAGGGCGCCGCGGTTTGTAGGGGAGGAGGGGCCTCCTCATGGTGATGATTTACAGATTAGGCTTAATGATCCTGTGAATCGCCATACCATGAGGAGCTTTTCACCGCAATGTAATCTTGGCATTCGTGGTGGTAGGTTTCTCTAGCTCATGGTGTTGAAACTGCAACCGAATTCTGGATTCTGTCTTATTTGCTTCTTCTTTTTTTGTTGGTATGTTTAGTTCTATATAATCAGTTGCTTGGTGGTAACATTTTATTCCAGCACTGTTGCTGTACATTTTAACCTTCTTGGTAATGCAATAATATTGATGCTTTATTTTCTCAATTTAGGGGAATTGTTTGGTTTGTTTCGATGATCTTGTGATGAGGCACTTATACCTGCCAATTGTTCTATTTGATTGGAGAAGATGTGACCTAGTTTGACAAGAGAGTTTTGCTGAATATGCATACAGGGTAGTGTGTGTGTGTGGATATATAGTTTCTGTGCAATTCATCGCCAAAATACTCAGCAACATGCAGTTAACATGATCTGTGAAACACAATTCCTTCTGGAGTTGGTGAATGGAGTAGTTGAACAGATCATTGGCTTTGGATGTGCTTGTGTTTTATCATTGCCCTGAAATAGTTAGATGATATCACTCTCGTTATCAACATTCTCCACAACACTATATGACTTCGAAATTTCAAGAATAGCTTACAATAATAAAGTCAAGAAGATTATTTGATTTCAATATTGGATTCTAGGCATTGATTCAAAATTTTAAATTTTGCTATGTGCAACAAATCTTTAGATGTACACGTTTATGAGTAATTACATGGCATATGTAGCTAGTATTGATGCAAACATAAAATCTATTTCTCCCCTCAAAAAGGATGGAGCTCGAAATCTTAAATAAGGTGACATGATTACGTTGAGAGGTGGTTTATAATTATCATTCTTAGGTTTTAAGCCAAAATTAGTGATAGCAATATGTACCAGATATTGGGGAAAAAAAAACTAATTAGACTTTATAAAATAGATATTGTAATTTGTCCACTAGACAATTGACTGTATGAGAAGAAACTGGGAAAATCTTTGAATATAAACGTATACTGTTCTGTTTCTTAGAGGATACAGTTCAAAGTCCTTTTACTTTTAAAAACGCATATGCTCTCTTGTGCTTCAAAAAAAGAAGGAAAAAAAGAAAAGAAAAAATAATTATTACTAGTTAATAGACAACCAAGGAAAAAAAGAAAAGAAAAAATAATTATTAGTTAATAGAGAAAATCTACAACCAAGCAAGTACTGACTAGTGACGACTACTGCGTACTTAACCATCGCGAAAATTGACGGCTGCGTACCCAAAATTTCCCCAAATATCAAAATAGCCCCTCAAAACTTGCCAAATTCATCTCCGCTTTCTCTCTGCACTGAATCATCACAACTGCGGAGAAGCAGAGCTCGCTACTGTTATGGCGGCGACCGCCGTCGCTCTCCGTCTTCAGCCTCTCTATTCTCCCCCCCGAACATTATCTCAACATTCCTTCATCAATTCGCACAACTCGATCACCTCCAATTTCCTCCAGTTCCGTCGCTGTCGGACGAACGATTCTCTTCTTCCCCTCGAGGTAAGTATTAACTTGAACATGATTTTGTAGGCATTTCAACCAGTAATTGGCTTTTGATTCGTACAGAAATGCCGATTCCACGAAGCTCGGGCGAATCCTCGAAGTGGTATGATGATGGGCGACTACATTGATGATATCGAGGAAGATGATGATGACGAAGATGAGGAAGAAGAGGAGGAAGATAGGAGCTTGGACCTTTTGATTAGGTTTGTGGAGAATATTTTCAGAAAGGTTTCCAGAAAAGCGCGCAGGGCCGTTAAGTCTGTTTTGCCAGTCCCTATCTCCACCAGATTGGTAAGTAAGAGACTAATACTAATCGATCAACAAATAGCATTTATAGTTTTGAGATTTGATTTCTAGCTTCTAGTTCTTCTCTATGAAATAGAATCAGATCATGCTTGATAGGGATGATGGGGATATATATAATAGCTCCAACTTAAATTGGATAGATTTTGGTGCTCTGGTTTTGAGGTGCATCAATTGTTTTTGAAGAAAATGCATTCTTGACACTCTTCATGGTATTTGATGCTGAAAATGATATTGAATATGAAACCTTTTGTATATAAAGATGAAATTTGGAATATTGAAATTAAAATTTAGTTGGCAACTGCTCTGTTAACAGTTTCTGCACATTAGGTGGAGCTAATTGATTTTATCTCGCATCTTTGTCAATAGTTATCAGAATTATGGCCACCACAATTTTACATAGAAGGGTCTTGTTTTGTAATGTGGATACCATTTGTTATCTTATGTTGGGATTGGTTGCATCTTGTGTTTGCTCGTTTATTGCCTAGTTCTGTCTTCTTTCTTTGGAAGGGGGAGTGAAGATGAAAGATGGCTGAAACTCATGTTTTTCATCTGCTGTAGGTCAGAATTGATGTGGATGGACTTTCTGGAATTCATTATTAATTAACCTACCAAGATTATGATGTATTAGATATTTAAAACTATATTTGCGACTTGCGAGCATGGAACTATAAAAATTTATACGGAACTAGACATTTTATTGCTATTTGATGTGTTGGTTTCTCTATTACTCAGGAAAGTTGTTATGCAGAGCTCATAGGAGTATGTAGTGTAACTTTTCCAGTGATGCTCTTTCTAACAATGAATTATTATTTTCATGAAACATTATATGGCATGACAATTTATATTCTTAATTATTCTCTACAACACTCTAGAAAGGGTAATTAATGTTTTGGGTAAGTTATGCCTTATATTAGGTGCTCTTCACGTGTTTTTGGATAAATTTTTATGTGTTCGTACCTTGAGTTTTCTCTCCCTTTCATATGCAGGTCGGATTTGCTGTGAATGGAACCATAATTTTGACTTTTATGTGGGTTCTGAAAGCCTTTCTTCAGGTAATACCTTTGTGAATTTTGCTTTCTCACGAATGTCCATATACACTATCTTCTTATATTGAATTTTCCAACTAACCTTCAGCATTAAATAGAAAGAATCTTTTGTGCGTGTGTGTTTGACCTAGTGGTCGAGTGGTTAATGGGCGAGGCTAAAGACTTAGGTTCTAGTCCACCGTGAGCGGCCTTTAACTTTCTTTGTTAATTGACTAAAAAAGGAGATGAATCCTTTAATCTTTTCTTTTCTTATCTTGACAATTTGAGAATTTTACAGTTCATTCGCCTATCTAGCTTTTGAAAGGCACTTCATTGTTATGTTTGTGGATCATTAAAGTACAACAAACCAGATTTGTATCCTCTCTTTACCATACATGCATAGCAGAGGTTAGGGGTGCCCAACCCATCAGAGGGTTATTGCTACGCGTGTGCTAGTTTGTTTTACGGCATGTTAGGAAATGTTCCTTTTGTTTGGTCCTTGCCGTTGTGTTGACCCGACTTACTGGGGGTTTAAACCAACATGTTTGATTTGGTGCTGATGTCTCGCTCATAGAAGTGCCGTCCGTGCCTGAGCTATAAATAATTTCTGCTCCCGTATAGTATAGCTTCTATTGATAGCTGGGCAGACTTTTGTTCTAGTAGCTGCATAAATAACTTCTTACAAGAATTTTTGCTATTATCCATCTATATTTGGTGGGCCTGCATATCTTTTGACTTTTCATGGTTCCTAACTTCAGTGAATTCATTGGTGATAGCAGTTGAAATTGCAATTCATTTATTTTGTTACAAGAGTTGTGATCCTTTATGATGTGCAGGTGATTTGCACACTTGGGAGTGTGGTTTTCGTGAGTATTTTGATAATTCGTGGAATATGGAGTGGGGTTTCCTACTTGCAGGAGAACCGTAGTTACAGAGCATATGAAGATGAGCCACAAACACAATCGTGGAATCGCTCTCAACCCGCTGCCTAGATTATGTTTCTTTATCACTCATACATATACACTACTCAACGAATATGCCTGGTCAGAAATTACCTCATTAATTCAAAAACCACAAATCATTTTTCTTTTTGCAATTTTGTGTTCTCTCTCTCATATTTGATTCTCTTTTTTTGCCATGAACAATTTCCGAGGAACTGAGTTCCCCATATTCACCAACTTAAAAATTTAATAAAAAAGAATTGCAGTATTGTCGCCTTTGTAAGGGTGAAACCGAGTATAAATAAATTTCAATCTTCTAATATCCCCTAATTAGTGGTCAAAAAATGTTTGCATCTTACAGGCTTTATTCACTGGAACTTACTACGTAAAGAAAAAGAAGTTGGTTTGGTTTGTGGTTTAATATGTTAATTTCTCTCATTTTGAGATCCCCTATATGATGATGATATTGATATATACCAGTAAGGTGCGCCTTTATACAATTTATATATATACCAGTGAAGGAAGCACTGCTGCTTCCGGGAAGATTATATACAGAGGCACATTTACGTTAGGTCGGCCTAACGTTAGGCCAACCCAATTAATGTATAAATAATGAGTGACAACAATAATAGGGGGCGGCAAACAACAAACGGTTCCGCCTTCGGCTTCGATAATTAATATATAGCTAATGAGACCGGCAACAATTATGCTTTTATGTCTCGCTCCGGATTCGCCTTTGGCTCCCCCTCGCTCGACTCATGACTTTGAATAGGAGCGGCAAACAATTGGCCTAACGTTAGGCCGGCCTAACGCAAATATGTGTCTTATATAAAATACTCATTCCTCGTTACTTTTTGAACTCTGTGTTTTTTCTTCTTTTCTCTTTCTTCCTTTTTTAGCTTTAACTTCTTTTTTACTTCTTAATTTTATGGATTGGACTTGTAAAACAAGTTTGTTGTTGTGTTTTTTTTTTTTTTTTTCTTTTTATATGCTTAATAATTCCCAACTTCATTATTTAATATAGCGATCTATAATTTTTCTCCTATTTTTTTCAAACTTAATTTGGTAAGCAACAATTATGTTTTTTCATTTATAATATCTACAAAATAATATTTATGAATTGTTCATTATAATATTATTTTTACATTAATAAAATAATAAATTAATTTTTTATGGTAAATTAAAAATATAAATTTAAATGAATATATAATAATATTGGAAGAATTTGATAGTGGAGTCCATGTTTGGGAAAGGATTATTGTAGGTGGAAGTAGGAGGAAGGAAATATAATGATGTGTTTAAGATGATGTCAGCAAATACCTGA
Organism: Salvia sclarea; assembly: GCA_036873715.1. Lineage (NCBI taxonomy): Eukaryota > Viridiplantae > Streptophyta > Magnoliopsida > Lamiales > Lamiaceae > Salvia > Salvia sclarea. The sequence continues at coordinate 460,151 of JAYJMF010000091.1, forward strand.
ATTCGGGAAAGCACTACTGGAGATGCTCTAATATAGTTTAGTTTTATTTAATTCGTTGGTGAATATATTAGATGAACTTTTATGAAATAAGAATGGGATATTAGCCCCTAAATACATGAATTTTGCCCGGATTCTGAAATTGCACATGAGCTTTAATTTCTGCCTGAAAATACACGAACTTTTAATTTTTCTTAATTT
>JAYJMF010000091.1:467096-494889 GCA_036873715.1 Salvia sclarea
TATGCTAAATGTATGCTTTGATCCTAGATACTAATTTCAGAAGGAATCCTAGTAGATCCCCACCTTATATATATATATATATATATATATGATGTTAAGGTTGTCATCCTAATTCCTAAAATTATAACTTAAAACGAAAGTTATAATTTCTTTTTTGCTCTAAAGACTGAGTGTCATGACGACCGGGCACATCTGTTTGGACGTCACATATCGCGTCGCCCAGAGAAAATTAATTAAGAAACAATCAGTCTTGACTTTCGTTAACTGTAAAGGTTTTGTGACGAAATTGTATAAGGTAATTAAAGCTCTGTGCATGGCCATTATTTTTAAGAAAATTACATATTAAGGCCACATTATCATTAAGTTGGCCAATCTATATTGAGAAAGGTCCATCAATTTTATCTCTTTTAACCCTATATAAGAAAACGAAACTCAAAGCCATAGCCACCAGAACAAAAGGAAACATAATAAAGCAACCCTAAAATCGTATATTACTAGACTCCCACATTTCAAACACTTTGTTCCCATTAAATATATTCGACATTACAACTTATATTTCATTTCACCAATACACGTTACCAAAAATACCGGTCAAAACGCCACGTGCCGGGTGAAAATTAAATACGAGAAGTAATACCCAACCGTAGAGACTAATTAGAAACAGTCTCAATACTCTACTACCTAAATAGATGAACAAACTAATTAATTAATTAAACCTCACCCTAAATTAAAGCACCTAACATATTTAGGTCGACCTAGCTAAGCTACAAATTCTTAGCTAGCATTAGCATAACATCTTAAGTTTGAAAAGGGGGAAGAAGAAGAAGAAGATATACAAACAACAACTAATTAAGCAGCAATTAACTCCATAAATGAATTTAATTTAATTTAATTCAATTCAAGGCATAGAAGTAGGCCAGTAGGGAGGTATCATCACTGTATTATTGTAGTCGTCCATGTTGATTGAGTAGTTGCATTCAGCCATCTGGTGGAGGCTGCTCGCCGCCGTCATCGCCGCCGCCACCTCCGCCGCCTGCTGGTGCTTGTCGGAGCTCGGAATCGATGTGCTTTCAACTGTTTCTTCACCGGAGATGTCTGTGTAGCCAGTTGATACTTGATTTTTTCCCACTTGATCCTTCAGGATTGCCCTTAGTGCCATAACCTAATTCATTTTGGTCATTTCAAACTTGTTAGTATAAATATGTATTCTTATAATTTTCGAACTCTTTAGAATTACAAGTTATACATATATGTATCATAACAATTAAAAGCCTAACACTGCATGCAGGTGAGAGGCCACTATACTGCACAAAGACGAGACAACTACTTGCCCATAGGCGGAATTTGAACCAAGACCACTTGCAAATGAGAGTCTTTGGCTGACTCAACTCGGCCACTTGAGTTAGACCTCATTGCCATTTTTTTTTTTTTTTTGAAGTGACCAAAATGAAGGACTTAAATTAATAAATGCATGAATATACGTTTATGTTTTTGTGTAGTTTTTTGTTGGAAGGGTTGTTGGTTGAAGGTGTTACTAATCCTTTTCAAGTTAATTAAAATGTTAATCATGACCTCGTATTTGATAGGAATTTATACAGGAAAAGGAAGGATATACGTCGTAAATACATTGTATACCAGTATAATTAAGTAGGAATCAATCAATTTAGAGCATCCATCTCTATATGTTTCAAGGTTTCCATATGTATAAAAACAAACGCATTATTGCAAATTTGCATATATAGACACATTATTATTATTATAGTCTCTACAAAGAAGCTTAATTTAATAATTTCTCACGAGCAGAAATTTTCTATAAGCAGCTAGTAAATTTTATAGTACTTGAAAAAAATTCAGGCATAATTAAATAAACACAAACGCAGTATATCGGTCTTGTGATAAATACACAAGGTGAAAAAAAAAAGAGAGAGATATGCAAATGAATAGTGATTAACAGAAGGAAATTGCAGAAGCAGTTGAATGAATTAATGCTATAATTTGGTGCAGCAGTTGTTAATATTTACCTCTTGTTGCAGCTTGTGTTTATCCCTAGAGACGGCGTCGTATTCCTGTTTAAGCGCGTCGTACAATCGCTCGAGCTGCTTGCCCTTCCATCGAGCCCTGCGGTTTTGGAACCACACGGCGATCTGGCGCGGCTGCAGCCCTAGCTCCTTCGCCAGCTTCATCTTCCTCTCGGGCTCCAGCTTTATCTCCTCTTGGAAGCTGTTTTCCAGCATCTCGAGCTGCTCGTTGCTCAACCGCTTCTTCTTCGGATCCACCCCCAAATGGCTCATCCCCTTCTCCATCATCGCCGGCACCATCGCCTGCTGCTTCATTTCTACTCCCACCACACACAATTTTTTTAGAAAATTATGTTGCTTCATAATTAATTGGCTTGCAAGACTAGGGTGTGGTGAAGATTATGATTATGAAAAAAAAAAAAAAAGAAGCACTAAAATGTGTTGCATGTGCATCCACTACTCCAATAGAGTTCACAAGTTTCTAATTAGGGTTTATTAATTGGTCAAGATTAGGGTATATGGAATGAAAAGTGTGATTCAGATCTCGTATTTTACTTCACCAATACATATCACACCGACATTCGCAAATTCAAACATGTGTGTTGGATGGTGCATCCACTGCTCCAATAGAGTTCACAAATTTCTGATTAGGGTTTATTAATTGGTCAAAATTAGGGTATGTGGAATGAAAAGTGTGATTCAGATCTCGTATTTTACTTCACCAATACATATCACACCGACATTCGCAAATCAAACATGCATGTGTGTTGGATTTAAAATGTTAAGAGATGTATAGCTACTTTCATGCAATGCAATGAAACAACTTATAATGCATGAAATCTAAGGAAATATATAGAGATTTGAAATATGTATGTACCTGGGAAGTGGTCGATGCAGTTGTAGAGAAAGTTGAAATTAGAGGTGTCTGCAGTTCTAGAAACAAAAGGCATTCTAAGACTACCATTCCAATCCATGCTCTGCTATTTTTTTTCTTTTCTGCAGAATCAACACTTTTTACACACACACACACACACACACACAACAGCAAGCCCTTTTTTGTGAAGAAAAGTTGAGGGTTGTTCTTGTCTAGCTCAGTGTGGCTTCTACATCTTTAGCTTGCCACAGATAATTATATATATATATATGTGTGTGCTACAACAGTATATACACCAGCAATGCATGTGCAATATGAGAGAGAGAGAGAGAGAGAGAGAGAGAGAGAGAGAGAGAGATTGGAGTCGGTTGGGTGGGAAGAGTAATTAATTGAAATTTTCGAATTCTATACTTTCATTTATCATGCTTATATATATGTTAATAACACATGTTTTGCTATATCTATATAGGTGGGATAAGCGATCAAATTAAATAATATATTCCACAAAACAATATATAGCTCATCATGCACAAAGGATCCAAACATTTAATTAATTTCCCTCTTGGAGGTGTTATTATAGGAGATTAAATTAAGACTATAGCCAAATGTTGGAGTTCAAACCCCACTAATTGAACTGTATTAATTAATAAAATCATGTAAAAAAATAATCAGTATATAGTTGTCCAGGAAAAATAAAAAATAAAGTAATTCGCACAAATAGTAAACCAAAGAAAATCAGAAATAGAATTTCACATTTAATTCATAAGAGAGAGCAGGAGGAGGACCATACTCTCATTACGACAGGAATGACAACAGAATTCCTTTTTCTTATTTATTTAAATTTTTATTTATTAAAAAAGAGCAGTTGGTAGCTAGAACCAATTGTAATTAATAACATAACATAACATCTTACATAATTAATTTATTGCTATGCTTGTGCTTCAATGTTACCTAACTCTTATATTGCCAGAACACTGAGTGCTTCTGTGAAAATGGAACCTACAACTTTTTTCATATTGGTTATATGATTACTATATTTATCCCCCAATAGCATACAAATAGTAATATATAGTTTAAAGTCTGTCTAAAGAGAGAGCAAAAAATGGTGTTCAGACAATATGTCCCTCAATAGCATAGAAATTGGATGATGTTTTAAGAGAAGTCACTTCGATTTTTGTTCCTTTGGGAACCAACCCACTTTATATCATAGCCAATTTAATTCAATTCCTTTATATTTTCTCTCTTTTCAGTGAGCCAACTTGAAATTGAGGATGTAATCGAATCGAGCTTGGTATGGTTTAGGTTAAATTAATAATTTGTGAGTTGCAAGGGATTAGTCGGTTCGACCAGTTAAACCGTACGTAAAATGATCATTTTATTGGTCCAGATATATTTTAAGTTCTTTTACGTGATCGCATGCGGATTGTTATAAAACTGGTAAAACTTGATGAAAGTTTAATCCAATTATATTTATAAGATTGTTATATATTCGTATTTTTTTTTTCAATATAGATATAAGGGGGACAATTACCACTTGGTAATCCTAAAAGTTCGGTTGTCCAAATGGCATTCAAAATAGTGTTGTTTATGAGATTAGAGATAATGATAATGGTTGGTTTTGTCGAGTTCATCTGTAAAATGTTCATTAGCTAGTAGTTTCAAAATATTTTTTTATTTCATGAAAGTACTTTCATTTTTCCATGGCGTTCAATAAATATTAATGTGGATTGGTACAATGTACATATTCTTTTGAAAACTTTTGAAAATGATGATTTACTTTTTTGTTAATGTATCAAGTATTTATATACTCCCTTGCTTCACAAAAAAACTGTCACAATATAAACGGTACATATTTTAATAAAATAGTTGGTAGTGTTGTAAGTGGATTAAGGATTTCACTTAAAGTATAATATTTTTAAAATTGAATAATTAAAATGGTTGGTATTGTTGTGAATAGACTAAAAATCTCACTTAAAGTATTGTTTAAACTGATGAGTTGTGTCGATCCTACTATAGATGGATATGGCAATTTTTTGTGGACAAGTCCAAAAAGAATTGTTACAAAAACATAATGCATACATATAATATACATTTCTTTTTGGAAGAGAATATACTATATATAATCAAATATGTATGTATTGGTAATTCAATTTTTCAAAGTGGATGGTCGAGCCAATAACTCGATAAATCGGTTTAAGTGACCAATTTGATGTCTAATCTGAATTAGTAAAAACATTGGTTCAAAACTTGACTAGTCATTCTATCAGTACGTGCTTCGAGTTTATTTGTCAAGTATATATAACAAGGCTTTGAAACTTAATTAGTCAAACTTCCTAGATTTAAAATGATTTTTTCATAATGATTTATTCTCATAAAGATAAAATATACTCCTTCAGTACCTCAAGTATGTTTATGGAGAAGTGATACAAGTTTTAACAAAAAGAGTGATAAAATGAGTGTGAATGGAGAAATGATCTCACTTTTTCAAAAATTATGTAATTTGTATATATTAGTTGGGAATTGTTGATCTTTTGGTAAAAATGGGTTTCAAAAAAACAAATGAGAACATTTTTAAAGGACATGCAAATAGTGAAAAATGAGCGTACACTTGAGATGGAGCGAATATTTATTATAAGTTCAGTATTTTCTTATGACAGTTTAACAAAGTTATAATTAATGATACCTAATATCTATATATATTACTACTAAAGTATATACCAAATTAATAAAATTTCAAATTAGTTCGTGTGCTAACGAGACAAGCAGTGCAAAGCTTAATTAGCTTGAGTAATTTATTTAACAACCATCACGATATATATAATTGGAATAAGCAAACTTAATTTTATCAAATTGAAATCTGAATAGGTCACATATAATTCGGCTCTTTTTGCAGCCCCACCTAATATACTATCTAACAATATATTATTACAATTTCAGCAACTATATATAGTTATTAAATCTGTATATGTCAGGACAGATCGAAATGATTAGAACACGAATGAAAAAAGAAAAGGAATTTTCCAGAAAAGAAATGAAAGAGCTTGCCAAAATTAAAACCTTATTGAATGATATATCTATAATCGAACCCTAGAAAAGTAAAGGCCGTGGTTAGGTTGTGTGGACTTCCAACTTCAATCTTCATTATGATGATATTCACATTAGATATTATCTCATTTATATATTACTATATATTAATCATTGAGAAATCATCTGATCAACTTGATTCAATGAGGCCTTTAGCGACATATATATTCAAAGGAATTGAAATTCTTATCTTTAAAATAGTATTAGCTAAAACACTTCCTTTACAAACTAATTCACTATTTTTTCTATACTATAGTGTATATATATATGGATAAAAATCTATGCAGCCACAATATGGGTGGCCATAAAATGGTTCAATAGAGGAGAAAATAATTCATTGAGACATTTTGAATTGAAATAAAAATGGATTGATTATTTTATCGTAAATATAGATTAATTATTAATAATAACTAATAGTTTTAGTTTTTATTTAACTTTGCAAATTCAAGAATATGATTTTAATCTAACTAACGTGCTAGCTTCTATTTATCGATGCAAATTTATGAATATAATTTTTAATTTGATATTCAAGTTAGGAAATGACAATTATTGAATATGAATTTAACTTAAAATTTAAAATAAACTAATTTTATATATAATATTTAACACTTAAAACCACTAATTTTGCCTTTGTGTGGGTGACCATAATGTGGCTGTTTAGCATCACTCTTTAAAATTATTTTGAGCAGGAATTCAGCCTCCCATCTACACAAATTAATAGGTATACTTTTATAGTTAGCTAGGTTGATTGTTTAGAAATGGAAAAATAGGAACTCCTACGAAGATCGTTGATTCACTCGTTTGCCTCATTCTTAATGTATCAAAATAATTTAATCGATGTTATATAATTGTATGTGTTGATATTTATACTAAATTCATATGCTTGATACAGAACACATAACCACTACAGCTAGAAAAAGGAAATAGGAAAAAACATTACTATATAATCCACCAAAAAAGTTTTGGTAGCTAAATAATTTAGGCAATCAAGTTATAGAAATGAGGCCCGGAAAAATAAAAAATGAATTGTACTGTATAATTAAGTTAAGTAAAACCTAAAGCTTTTAAAAAAGAAATACTACTAAAATCTTTTCATTTTTTGGGAGGGTTGATGTTTGGCCGACAACACCGTAAATTTATTTACCATTTTTGGTAATGCTAAGAAAGTCACAACTCCAAGAAAAGGTCCAGTTGGCATATTCACCTTTCTTTAACTTTTTGGTGATCAATTTTACTATATATATATTGCCAACAAATTCAAATCAAAACATGTCTTCTTTTTCATAGTTTTATGACCCGGCCCGGTTTGGACCCGACCCGAACGGCTAACTCAATATCGGTTCGAACCGGTCATGATACTTAAAAGGGTAAATAGTTCTTTTTGTCCCATCGTTTCGTTGATTTTTCAAAGATGTCTCACCCTAATGATAATTACAAAAATGTCCCAACGTATTTGACAATTATACAATTTTGTCCTATAAAATGTTTTCGGTGCTTGAAAAATGACGTGGATCGTCGGCGCTTCGTCATGGACAACTGATGTGTATCAACAAAAATGACGTGGAAGAGTATATTGCCTTCCCACCGGCTTCCACGTCGAAGCGCCGACGATCCACATCATATTTCAGGCGCCGAAAACTCTTTATAGGACAAAATTGTATAATTATTTAATACGTTGGGACATTTTTGTAATTATCGTTAGGTGTGATATTTTTGAAAAGTCAACGAAACCATGGGAAAAAAAAACAATTTACCTACTTAAAATCGCTCTTTTTCAGGCAAGCCGAAATTTTGTCCGACATGATTTTCTAGCTATAAGCTAGTTGAAGGACACATTTCTAGGAAGGTAAAATAAAGTTACTATAATTCATATTATAATGATTATGACAAATAAAAGTAAAGTAATGACCAAATAGGCAGCTAAAATTTCTATGGGTGTGTAGTTATTACAAAGTTAGGTTCAACCTTATCTACATATTTTTATACGAAAAAGTTCTATTTACCATATTGTTAGAGAAAATTAGAAACTTCATTAAAAATAACAATCATTTTAAATGTGTGGTAAATATTATGAGTTGTCTGGATCTTACTACTTATAAATAAAAAGCGACAATTCTTTTTTGTCAACGAACCGAAAAGAAATTGTAGCATTTTTTTTCATGGACGGAAGAAGCATTAAAAAACATTGTAAACCAAACACGATTCGGGCCGCTAACCCAATTTTGGGCGGTTTTAGGCTTCCCGGACGCCTCTCAAAGTGTGATCAAAAGTTTGGTGGGCTCCGATAAGATCAGTCACCCCATAATTTTTATACTATAAATAATATTTTGAGTTTGATTGAGTTTCATAATTTCAGGCCCGACCAATTTTTTGAGCAAGCTCGATCTGACCAAATTTTTATGAAAAAACCCGACACTTGAGCTGGGATGGATGAGGCTAGCATTTAGCCCGAGTCTAGACTAGCAGCGTTGCAAAAGTGCATTTTTTTTCATGTATCGTTGTGGTTTTTTTGTTGGAAATGAAAAAATATTGAAATTTGAATTTTAAATTTTTATTTATATATAACTTGGAGGTCGAACCACTTGAATATTGTCGAGAGAAATGTATCATATGGTCTACAAGAATACGACCAACCTTGAGATTACGTCCAATTGAGGTCCACACATCATAAAATTTAGCTCGTTTAAGCGAATTAATAAACGCACAATTAATATAAAATAAATTTGGGTTGCATTAAACTCAATGTCATGGATAATAATTTAACCAGTAATTCAAAATATATATTAATGAGATCGTGTTTCTTCATTTTGTAGGTTAATAATTGCTTTGATAATTGTTTACCCTACTCGACTGTCGATAATATGACAACACGTCCATGATTAGAATAGAATATTAAAAAGAGAAGATACTAGATATTGCTCCAGTATTTACGCATTTTTTTAAAACAATAAATCTATTCGGACATAGTGAGGTCAGCCATATAAGACTATTTTAGTGTATAATCTTAATAAATTCTTAATAATTTAAGTTCAAAAATTTATGTGTTAATTATATTTTAATTTTATCATTTTTTATATTTAATATTTGGTTTCAAATGAAATTAAAAAAAACTTAATATTAAATTTCTCTATACAATTACTCCTTGCATAATTTTAATACTATATTAGATATTAATCTCTCTTTTTCTAAATTAAAATAATGAAAAAATAAACTTATGTAAAGAATATTTTAAGAATAATAATTTTTCTTTTTCAGATATACCGATTCTAAATTAATTCGGTGCGATTTTGCCAAAAAATATCATTGTATGGCTGGACATTCTATGTTCAAATTGCACTACTCTTTTCAAAATTTTCTCAATGTCCAAAAGTCTGCAATTTTACACCTAACATTTTAATTTCCACAAAAATGTCCAAACGAACTCATTTTCCAAAATCGAAATATTGATGAATTTTCGTGACGATAGGATGTGTGGGTTTTCTCATTTCTGCAAGTATTGAAATTAGAGTTGCTGAATTATTAGGGCAAATATCAAATTAAATCTTAAACTATGTGCTTTGTGCCAAAAATATCCTGAACTTTTAATAATATTAATAAAAGACATAAACTATTGATATTATATCAAATACATTCTTATTATTATTTTTTATTTATAAAAAGATGACTACGATGCCACATGGCAAAAAATGACTAGTAAAGCAAAATTATTTTAAAAATATTGAATTAAAATGTAAAAAATATTGAATTAATACCCTTATCATCAAAAAGGACGTCGCTTCAGTAGGATATTGGTTTCGGGTCATTTTCTTTATTTGGCATATCTTTAATTTCGTCATGACATATCAATATTTCGATGCTCCTTTGGGAATATTTTTTTTTGTGATTTTATGGAGATTTGGATATAAAATTATACTTGAATTAAACTTTAGAGCTTAAAATATTTTCAGAAAAATACGTACGCTTTGGAATATTATCTGATTTTTCTATACTTCTAATTTCTAATAAAATACTAATTTTTATAAGAAAAATTCCATTTGTTATTGAGCAATCGAATATGACTAGACATCTTATAATTTCCATAATTTGAGTGGATTGGTCCAATTGGTGCTTGCATTACCCGACACCCAACCTAGTGGAAATGACAATTCACCCAAAGTGACAATTGGACTTGACTCAAAATGGTTGTTTCTAGTTTCAATCCAAACAATACTTATTTAAAATTAAATGGTGAAAAAATAATGGTAAAAAAGATTCCAACTTTCAGAGATATGTTCCATCATTACGATTAAATGGTTAAAAAAGGGTAAATACCGTGATGCGAATATCCAATTGGATAGTGGCAATTTTTAGGTGCGAGCATTATTCGGTTATAATCGAAAAATCGACCCGAAGTGTAAATTCGTTTCGGTGATTTTTTTTATTCGGTTCGATTCCGACTTTTAATTTTGAAAAGTTTAGTATTTCGGTTCGATTACGGCTTTTGAAGTAAAAATGCTGAATAATCAAAAACCGATCGAATTATAATATTATATATATATTTACATATTTAATAACCTATTGGTCAAAACTAATTCAATAAAAAAAAAATAATTTACTTTATAATATTTTATTTATAAAATATAAAATAAATATTCATATAGGAATTGATTTTTCAGTTTTATACCGAAACCGTCGGTTCAGATAAGTTCCGTTTTGGTACTATTCGGTTCGATTTTGATTACTTGTTATGAAAACTTCGGTTATCTCGATTTTGATAATTCGTTTTCTCTTTCCACGGAGGCTGTCATGCAACTTTTATGCTTACGACGCAATCGTAAATAAATTTAGTAGTATTATTACTTATTAGTACACATTACATTACACAAGATGCCAAATGGTTCAATTCAATTAATTTTCGAAGTATAATTTACATAAAATTCTTTTATGTGACTCCCAGCTAGGTTATTGCATTGAAACGAGACTTTATTCAATATAAATAAAAAAAATAAAAAAATACTAAATCAAACTCTCTCAAGTACTACTACAATGAAAGTAAAGAGATTTTTTAGATAGTAGGAAAAAAATTTTAAGAAAAAAAAAAGATAAAGACATATTTGAGGGGCAAAAGTGTACTTATACATTTTATTTGGATGGGACCTTTAACCATTGAAAGTATTTTATTTCCGAAAAAAGTTTGATATTGACGTGAGTGCATCCTTTTTCCAGTTTTGGCCCACTTTGCCCTCATTGTGAGATGCGGCATAATGCATCACATCCCCTTCATTTTCAATTCTAACTCATTCTAATCCATAGCCACTTGTTTTCCTAATATTTCAATTCCAATTTCTTTTCATGAGCTCGTTGTGACGGAATAGGATTAAGAGTAAATAAACAGTAAACAAAAATGTAAATAAGACACAGATTTACGTGGTTTATCAATTGGTTACGTTCACAGGCAGAGAGAAGAACAGATTTCACTATGGAGGCTAGGGTTTTCAGATTACAGATTACATATCTTTAGATCATATATATCGTACTAAGAAAATACATCAGACGGGCTCAGCCCAACACGAATGCTAAAGCCCAATACTGTATACCGTTTGGGCCGAGAAGATAGTGCAGACCCCCGTGTGCGAAGCGGGAAATAGTGCGGATTGGGAGAATAATTCAAGGCATCCCAACAGAACTAATGTCCCTCTTTTTTTTTATTTTGCATTATAATATGGTTCTTCTCCATTATTAAAATATTTTAATCGGAAAAGGATTCAAGATTTGTTATGTTAAAAGTTCCTTTCCCCCGTATTTGCTTTTATTGTGTGGTATAGAATTATAGATGTGAACGTCAAACCAATCAAACATAATCTAACTTGAATATTTCTATGATAGTATAGAAAGATATAATGATTAGTATCAGTTACTCTCTTTGTCCCATTCATAATGTCTCACTTTCCTCTTTTGGTTGTCTCATTAATAATATCGTATTCTCTTTTTGGCAAAAAAAATACACATAAAAAATATATGGACCTCATGTGGGCCACATCTCCTTACGCTCATTAATTTTCCCTCCTTAATCTCTGTGCCCAAAAATAATGAGACATTATGAATGGGACGAGGGAGTATAACTTATACTTTGGTGTGTTTTGTAAAAATATTCTAATTTTCAAAACATGTAAAAAGAACTCGGATAATTGAACAATTTATTTTTTAAAAAAATCACCAAAACAAAATTATTTTTGAATTTAACTTTTTTTTCAAGTCCTGACACGTGTGCCTCTTGCAAAGACTGATTTTCAATGCAAAATTTTGATACAATGACATTTTTCAAAAAGCCGACATTCATATAAGGTTATCCGGGAAATGCACACGTTTTTATAAGTGCACAATGTAATTGAATGATAATTGCCACCTAAATACGTGATTACTTTTTATTTTTTTCTTCATATGTAGTATCATTTTATTTATTTGTGTAAAATAAGTATATAATAGTCAAATTAAATATTTTCCACATATGATATTGAGATGATTTGACATGTTCAAATGTATTCCAGAAGTATCTAATTATATCTATATATTCCACGAGAAGATAATCCCATTTAAGAAATATCTGTGGATTCACTCCTAAAGTAATTGAAATCTTTCTGTTTCTTAACTTATTTAGAAAAAATAAAATAAAATTAAAACAACCTTCAACATTTGACTTTTATCTTTTGTCTTTATGTGAAATCAGCAGAATAAAGAAGTAGCAATTTGTGGTTTTATTCCAATCGCCACTTGAATAATAATTTCATTATTCTAATCTCAAACATATCTATTGAATTTGATGTCACATGCTCAAAATGTTTGACGTTGTTTATAGTTTTAGTTTAAAAGTCAAATATTCAATGTAAGAGTCTATTACTTGCCGGCTTAGGGTTCAATGATGAATAATTACCTATTTCATACTCAATAAATTCAATGATAAAATAAATCACACATGATGAGTATATTAAGTTTAGATGATGTTATAGACCTATATATTCATACAGATATTAGTGAGATGAGACACATTTCTGTCAGGCCAAAGTACCATTCACCAATACACATAATACTATTTTATATAATATAAAGTACCACTTAAAACATAGTTCATTCATATAGAGTACCTATATATTTTGAATAAAGTACCAATTCATATAACATGAAGTATCATGGCCTGACAGTCAAGCAGGCCTGACAGAAATATTTGTCTAGTGAGATTTGAACTTAAAAATTTTAATATGAGAACACCCACTCCACCACTAAATCATTCATTGTTATGTATATTATGATGTATATATATACTCTTCTACCCTATCAATATTATAAATATAACTAACATATATAGTTGGAAAACTAATGAGAATGTAAATCAAATCCTGACCACTCATCCTAACAACTCATATTGTTCATTTAACAAACTTTTTGGGATCGATTAGTTATGAAAATACATACATCTATTGAAATAGCATGTTTTATTTAATGGCCTGCAAAAATGTTGAAATATATCACATCAATGCATATAGCATGTGTTTTATTTCCCTACATAGTAATAAATCATCTTGAACTAACTCTTGATCAACTCTCCATAATCTTCCTTACCAAATAAGTTCATGGATTTAAATTGAATCACACTTAACTTTCTCATTTATAGCTAAACCTAATTATGTCTTGTAAACTATATAAAAAAATATTGATTCGATTCGACTAATAGAAATAGTGTTACAAATTCTAAATTTGACTTGCCTTAAATAGATTAGACAAGAAAGAAGAATACATAAATATACTCTCTTTATCTGCTTTGTTAGACACTGTGAAAAAAAAAAGGAAGCAAAAGGCGTAGAATGAAAGTAATTTCGTGGCTTCCATGATTAACAGGTGAGAAAGAAGAGCATGATCACAGTCATGAATCTAATCCATTATCGCAATGGATTTCTGCTGTAGAAATTGAATAAACAAATCTCTCTTCCTCCAATTTTGATACAGAATCTATGCCTCAAGATTTGCTTGTGATTATGTGATATGCTCCAATTCCATCATCTCCTTCTCTCTTCACTGAGGCCCACTTTTCTCTCTCTTCTCGCACCAACAAAAATTCTACTGCTACTATTTTTCTTTTTTCCTCAGCTTCTGCAAGCTCAATAAATTATTCTGTAAAGCTTCTGAAAACCTCATTCTTCAAATTATTTTACAGAAAAAGAGGGTGGGAAATCCCTTTCACACAAAAGGGAAAAAAATTATTGAAAAAAAGGAAAGCAAAGCCCCCCCAACTCTTGGAGTTATTTAATTTATTTGTAATTGCGTATTATTTCTGGGTATATATAAAATTATTGTTATTATTTTACATATATATACTGTTACGGATAAGCTCGGTGGCCGATGCCGACGCCGGTGGGCGCAGCCCGCCAATGCTTGTCGGACTCGGCGGCAGCGGTGCTGGACGACGCTGTGGCGGCGGCGAGACGCCGCAGCCACGCGCAGACGACGACGTTGCACGTGGTTTCCGCTCTACTAGCCGTGCCTTCTTCCCCTCTCCGCGACGCCTGCACACGCGCCTGGAGCAGCGCGTACTCCCCACGGCTCCAGTTCCGCGCGCTGGAGCTATGCGTCGGCGTTGCGCTCGATAGGGTTTCGGTGTCGAAATCCGCCGCGGCCGACGAGCCGCCGGTGTCGAACTCTCTGATGGCGGCGATCAAGAGATCGCAGGCGAGTCAGAGGCGCCATCCCGAGACGTTCCATCTGTATCAGCAGCAGCTGAGCTCGAATCCGCACAATTCGCCGTCGATTTCCGCGGTTAAAGTTGAGCTGAAGCATTTCCTAACGTCGATTTTGGATGATCCGATCGTGAGCCGCGTCTTCGGCGATGCGGGGTTCCGGACTCAGGAGATAAAGCTGGCGGTTCTGAACCCTCTCGCCATGTCCAGATTCGCCATGACGGCGTCCCGGCCGCCGCCCCTGTTTGCGTGCAGTCTGGACAATTTCGAGCTGGACAGACGCGCTCACAGTTTCCCCTTCATCGAGGCTGCTGCGAAGGAGAAACTCGATGAGAATCCGAGAAAAATCGTGGAAGTTCTGTCGAAGAAAACAAGGAGAAATCCCTTGCTCATTGGTGCGGCTGGAAGTGAGGCGTATAGGAACTTTCTAGATTGCTTGAAGAAGGGAGAATCTGGATTTCTGCCTAAAGAGCTTGATGGATTGAGTGCGTTTTCGATCGAGCGTGAGATTTCCGAGTGTATCGGTGAACGTTTGAGCGAGGCTATGATAGGGCTGAAGTTCAAAAAAGTGGATGAAATTGTTGAAAATTGCGGGGGCCCCGGTGTTATCGCTAACTGTGGCGATTTTAAGGTGTTTTTGGATGTTGAATTGGTGGAATTTGTTAGTAATGTGGTTTCGAAGCTGAAGAGGTTGTTGATGAGCCATGGTGGAAAGCTGTGGTTGATGGGGTTCTTGGCAGATGATGATGTCTACAAGAAGCTAGTAGAGCAGTTTCCTTCGATGGAGATGGATCTGGATTTGCATCTTGTGCCCATCACTGCCTCCTCCATGGGAGGAAAGCCTTTCAAGTCCAGGTCATTGCTGCACTTTTTCTATCTTGGTTTGTCCCTTCTTCTTGGAGTAATATTTTAATGTGTTAGTGATGCGTGCTTCATTTTGTCTTTTGCGTCCAAATCCTTTTTACAAATTATTTAATTGAAAGATGGATTATTGAGGTCTTGAAGAAGTGCTATACATCGAAGTGTGTGCTTGTAAAATCTTTTGACTTGTTAAATCTATGAAGCAGCTCAAAGAAGGAAGTGGCTGGGTTTGGACTTGGATATTAGTTTTCTTATCTGGCCTGTGTTCATCATGTTTTAAATCGTGCATTTCTATGAGAATTTTGCCCTCACTTGCATATCGGTGCAGGATAGAATCTCGTTTACTCAAGCATTCTGTAGGCTAGGTGCATAGAGTTTAGTTGAATACAAGATCATACTGTATAATTTTACATGGATGTTAGTGTAATTAAAATGCTTCTTGCTAGCTGTCATCACATAACTTGCTTGAATTTATTCCTTACCCTTCTTGTTGGATCTGGATACCTGCCCTAATTATTTCGACATTTGTGTTTGGATTGAGGAATTTGATTTGAAATTTATTGACAGTGGTATCAAATCCATATAAACCGACTAAAATCACTCATGTAATGAGAGGGATGGATCTCATATTCATCCAAGCAACCAAAACGGATTAACTACCGTGGATCTCCATCACTCATCTTCATGCATGAAGCAACTAAATTTGATTAAACTGTCTTCCTTGTATAGGCTTAGTGATTTCTTGGTCAAGTGAGAAAACTTTTTGAAGTTCAACTGGGGTTGAGCTTGAATATTGTAATGGGGTATCATCTGGGAAATTCTGGAGAGATTCGAACTTCCTATACAATGAAATTTGAAATGTTCATTTCGTTTATCCTCATGTCCATACTGTTCAATCAACTCCAATAATCTGTGAAATACTTATATGCATGGCTTTGCTAATTGTCTATCTATAGTATGTAATTCGAACCCAAGCACCAAAAGTACATTTTGGCTTTTGAATTTTTTAAGTTTCCCTAACAGTTGTAAGCTTGTATACTTGCAGCTTGATGAGGTCATTTGTTCCATTTGGTGGATTCTTCTCTATGTCTTCTGAGCTTAAAAGTCCGTGCACCAATGCGAAACCCATGAAACTATGCAACTCGTGTAATGAAAAGTATGAGAAAGAAGTTTCTGATGTCAAGAATGGTGTTTCATCTGATTCAGTTGCTGATAAACAATCAGTAAATGTCTCTTCTTGGCTACAAATTACTGGATGTGAAACAAGCAAGAAATCTTGCACGGAAGAGGTTCGTTAGTCCTTTGAATTCGAACTTTTTTTTTTTTTTAGCTTGGCTTAGTAACATGTACACTTCCAAATTTTGTTGTTTGAGTGGCTGGGAGATGTTTTGTAAACAGGTGGTCTGTCATTTCAGTGCAGGCTACAAAAGACAAAACTGTATTGGATGCCAAAGTTATGGCTTTGCAGAGCAAATGGAGTGGCATCTGCCAGAGGCTTCATTACTCTTCGACATCTCAGGTGGATAAAATTCTACCTAAGCCGCATGCTTTTATTGCGACCACCGTGCAGCATGTGCCCTTACGAAAAGATGCAGTTAGTTTGGGTTCATTATCTGACGGAAACAATGCGACTAATTTGAGTCCTTACAGGCCATCAGACTTTCAAAAGAACTCTTCTCCTCCGAAGCAAAATGTAACTAGACATGCTGAGTTAAATGCCAGTGTAATTGCACAGGCGGAAGTACCAGGGCAAGGTTTGGGTGTGAATGATTTTCGCAAGTCATCTGGATCTCCTCAGCAAAGGGCAAGCCTGCCCATTGCTCACACATCTTCACCCTCTGTTGTTTCTGTGGCCACAGATTTGACGCTTGGAACATTTTGTGATTCTTCTGAGGAGTTGCGAAGAAATCCCAGCTTGCAAGATGATTGCAGTGGTGTTCATTACTCTGATTCATCAAGAAGCCATGATAAATCTATGAGTCAACTTTCTCAATCTTCATCTTCTTCTCATCATCATGGAAAGCAGATGTATGCAAAGGACCTTGGACACCAATGGGGTATTCTGGCTGAAAAGGTTTATTGGCAGTCTGAAGCCATTCAAACAATTGGTCGAACTGTGTCACGTTACAGAAATGAAAACTCAGGGTATTCTTGCTCAAAAGAGAATGTTTGGCTCAGTTTTGTGGGGCCTGATAAAGTGGGGAAGAGAAAAATAGCCGCATCTGTTGCTGAGATAGTATTTGGTGGAAAGGACCATTTGCTATATTTGGATCTTTGTGCTCAGGATACAAACACATTCAGCTATATTGTTGATTGCTATGACTCGAAGTACCTCAAAATTCCGCCAGGGAGGGAACTGATAGTTGATTACCTTGCTAGAGAGTTGAGCAAGCATCCTGACTCTGTTGTGCTCCTTGAAAATGTAGAACAGGCTGATTTCTTGGTTCGATGTAGTTTATCACAAGCCATCAAAACAGGTAAATTTCAAGATTCACGTGGCAGGCCCATCTACCTCAATAACAATATATTTATCCTTGCCTCAACTGCCGTTAAGGGCAGTAAAGATCAGCTTTTTGGCAAAGGAGCTCCCGCCTTTCCAGAAGAAACAATTTTGAAGGCCAAGAATCTGCAGATGCAATTTTTAGTAGAACCTGTCGGCGATGTTTGCAGCAGGAATGACACTACACGTGTCTCACTTTTCCCAAGTGAAATAATCTCCAAGCAATTCTCTTCAAGTAAAAGAAAAGCGATGTGTGATGGCTCAACCAAGGGTGAGATGTCAAAACGTGCATGCCAGTTGTCCAGATCATTCGACTTAAACTTGCCTGTTAATGGCACGGGAGAGGATAGCGACGTTGACAAGAGTGATGATGATTACTCGGATGATTCAGAAGTGTGGCTGGGAGAACTGTTCGAGCATGTTGATGAAAGTGTGGTGTCCAAACCATTTGACTTCGATTCTCTTTCTCAGAAGATATTGAGGGAAATAGATGGACGGTTGAGACAGATGGTTGGAGGCACTGTTCTAGCAATTGATAGACAAGTAATGGTTCAAATGCTTGCAGCTGCTTGGTTAACAGAAACAGAGGACGCATTGGGGGATTGGATCGAGCAGGTACTCTGTTCGAGCATAGATGAGGCCCGTAAAAGGTGCGACGTTGTGTCTGATTTTGTACTGAAATTAGTACCCTGCGACGGGCTTGTTGTGAAAGCACAAGCTGCTAGAGTGTGTCTTCCAGCGAAAATAAGCGTTTAACCGATCTTTTTTTTTCCAGGTATGCATTTAGTAACTCTTCTTGTACGATGTTGTCAATATCTTGGGTCTCTGTAACACTTGCATTAGTCTCCCTTTTGCATATAGTAGAAGGAATAGATAGTTCATAGCAAACTTCTCAGTTGATTTCATGGAAGAGGTATATGGCTTCTCCTCAGCCACAAGTGAACTATATATATTTTTTTGTCTTATTTTTCTCTGGATGCTTTAAACCGTCTGCGCTAATGTAATGATATATGCTTTAATGGAAGTTGAAGGATTAGGCATCCTTTTTTTTTTTTTTTTTTTTTTTAAATGAAGCGAGGATTAGGCATCTTTTGCATGTGTACTATCGGAATAAAACATTTTCTTTATGTTTCCATTGAGTTCTTCTTTCATTCTTTCAGTATTGAATTATGTTTGCATTTAGCTCTGGATTTTTCTCTTACACTCACTAGAAAGAATGATGCTTTAGTTTTAGATTTAGCCAAATAGAAGATATCATCATACTATAATAGTAAAATTTAGTGTGTTTGTGTTGGCCTAGTGGTAAGAGGTTAATGCTCAAGGCCAAAGGTTTCGGGTTCGAGTCCTGCGGTCTTTAAATTTATGTACGTATTTATCAAAAAAAATAAATGGGTATGATTCTCATCATCCCAAAACCCCTAGAATTGCTCCGTTCTCAAATCCTTTTTCTGTGAATTTTTCACATAAAAAAAGCCTAAATTCACAATATACAGTATATATAAATAAATTACTATCTTAATAAAAATCAATTAGGAGCCGTACACCATACATATCCTAAAGCTCTTTTAATAAATTTGCTTACATCACAAATTCTATTTATCTAAGTGCAATTTACGGTTCCAATATTCAAATCTTAGTAGTAGCTCTCTGATTTGTAAATAAATTTATACTTCATAAAAGAATAGATTAAGAAATCTTAAAATAATTGGAAATATTATGTTGAAATCGTTTTAAGTAAAATAATTTGTTTATTTGATTAAAGAAATTTATACAAATTATATTGATGGTGCAATTTTTCAAATCTAAATCACTTTGTCAATTAAATGTGAGTTGTTGATTGGAAAAATTGAATTTTTTATAGAGGTTTTCTTTAGGTAAAAACCCATACAAATTCGATGTCAGATAGATGTTAAGATGTACTAATTGACAATAAAATTTAAAAATAATTAAAATGTAAAAACAAAATCACAAAATAGAAAAATTGGGAGTGAAGCAATTAAGGAGATTTTGGGATGATATGACACAAACCTTAAATTATATAATAAAATACATATACAAGAATAACAAAATATTGCATTAAAAGGAGTGCTTGAATCATAAATTCATAATCGTTTAATATAATATTGAGTAATATAGACAAATTTTTTACTGAAAGTTTATACATTAATTATTTTAAATAAATTTATACTTCATAAAATAATAGATTAAGAAATCTTAAAAGAGTTGGAAATATTGTGTTGGAATCGTTTTAAGTAATAAATTTTTTATTTGACTAAATAAAGTGTACTGACAAGACAAGATGATATTACCGTGTATTGGAAGCAACCATACCGCATACAGACGAGACGAGACTACCGAGTAGTATTCCAATGGGGCAACCATGCAACTCTCCAGCAAGATGAGACGCAATAAATTTCATTAATTAATGTTTTATAGCTTTTTGTCTATCTCACATGGAATATATATGAGATGTTTACAAATAAAAACCATTATAAAAATGGTTATTCTATTCACCCAATCAAAATATTGAAGAAGCGGCTCATATTAATATCACGTAAATAATATCACGATTTTATCGAGATTGATAATAAACTTTGTAACAACTTATATTTATAAATTAAGCGCGCATATCATAACCATGTTATGTGTTTGGGATGATTAGCGTTTATTACTTTACAGCTTTTTGAGACAAGACAAGACAATCTTGCATTATTCTACAACCATGTAGCTTATTGAGGAACCGAGACAAGACGAGACTACTGTATATTAGAGATAACCATATAGGGTAACAACAAGACGAGACGATACTACCGTCTATAGTTAGTTTTATTGGACTTGGAATATTAAAAAGTCTCGTCGAATCTCGACGGGTTATGCTTTTTTATAAATTTCTTCTTATTTGGAGTTGTTTTGACTGTTTATATATAGTTAGTTTTGTTGGACTTGGAATATTAAAAAGTCCCATCGAATCTCGACGGGTTATGCTTTTTTATAAATTTCTTTTTATTTGGAGTTGTTTCGACTATTTATATATAATTAATTTTATAAATTTCTTCTTATTTGGAGTTGTTTCGACTATTTATACGTAGTTAATTTTATGGGAAAATTGCGTTTTTTGTCCAATCATTTTAGCGTTTTTCGAAAATATCCAAGCCTAAAGGTAATTACAAAAAAGTACCCATTGTTCGAGAAACACATCATTTATGTCTCGAAAAAAAATTCCGGCGTCGAAATTTTGACTAGAACTGCCAGCGTTGTTGTTCGTGGCTGTGACGGTGTACGCCTGATCTGCCTCATGAAATCCGCCGATGTGATGCCCACGTGATTTGCTCGCATGTGTGTAGTAATTAGGTATTGTTGGCCTTTTATTTTTTATTTAACTGTTTTTTATTCCACGTAACACATTACACGGGATACCACGTCAACAATCCGGCAATTCTAGTCAAAATTTCGACGCCGACTTTTCTTTTTTCAGGACATAAATGATGCGTTTCTCGAAGGATGAGTACTTTTTTGTAATTACCTTTAGGCCGAGACATTTTCGAAAAAACGTTAAAACGATGGGACAAAAAACACAACTTTCCCTAATTTTATTGGACTTGAAATATATATATAAAAAAACCGTTGAATCTTGACGGGTTATGCTTTTTTTATAAATTTCTTCTTATTTGGAATTTTTGCGACTATTTATAGATAGTTAGTTTTATTGAACTTGAAATACCAAAAAATTACCGGATTATAAATTAATATTTAAAAGAAATTAATATACTAATTTGCAACAAAATCCGAAGCACATCGCATTTGCTTTATATTCATTTATTTAAGTTTGATGTTCCCTTTGTAATTTGCGGCTTTGCGTATGCCCCAACTCCCACTCCGAGAAGAAAGCCGCAATTGAACAAGAAAAAGGGCAAAAACTCAGCTGCTGACTGTGGGTTACACACAGATGCATGGCAGAGAGAAAGAGAAAAGCAGGTATAGAACTCGACTTCGACAAGCTACTCGCCAGAGACGACGAGCCCCCTCCGGAGTTGCTCATTCGGCGTGCGCCTGACAAGTCGATGCCGCCGCTGCCCGCCGAAGAGGTGGACGCGCTATCTGAGAATAGCATCAGGAAACTCCCCGAGAAAGATCTGATCGATAGGATTTCTCGCCACAAAAGGTTCCCTATGTGTAAATTACCCGACGGTGGCGAGAAATTGAGAGCCAGCTTGGAGAAGTATGAAGCGGAATTGGCGCGGAGAGAAAAAGACAAGGTTGGAGTTTTATTTTCCGTGAGAACTGAGACTGTTGTTGATGTGAGTTGCGAGTTTGGTTATATGACATTATTAAGATATCTAACCTTGAATTAGAACAATAATGTATTTTATCAAAAGTATATAAAAAGAGGAAAAGAGTATTTTTAGCGATGATGATACTTGAATTTTGCTTGACATTATGTTGTGGCATTCTGTCGAAGTGATTTCATCATAATGTTTAAAGTTGAATTAGAGAAGAAGAACTTAATTCAAGTGAAAAGTCTGTTGCTTCATCTGCTGTCCTAAATTGCCGCTAAAATCATGCTTGAATCCGGTTTATCAATGTTAAAATGTCATGTTCGAGTTTTAGTTGCTCTATATCAATGGGGACTCTGTGGAGGTATTCCTGTTAACTGTCTGTGCATTTGCATTGCAAAGGCAACATTTTTCATTTATTTGTGATGATATTTTCAGGATAACGTCAAATGCAAGAATGTGATAACATTAGCTGATGAGTCTACTGGTAACGGTGAGGTTGCATCGCTTTCTACGAGTAGATGTTGTTGCTGTTGTTTACCCCCTATTTCCGTCCTGTTGATCTTGTTATCCTTTTCTACTTTCAAGTGTGTGTAACTCATATGCCTACTGCTCTTACGAACTTTGGTTAACTTAATAGTGATAATTCTCTAGATATTAACAAAGTTTGCTAGATAAATATGCGGACTTCTTAGCCACACACACAGCACATCAGAGAAGATTAATATATTTTTGTGTTGTCAAAATACCTTGGGTTCAAAACTCTGTTTGAATTTATTTTCATTTTAACATTTTCTTTTGAGTTGGGGGAAGGGGAACAGTGGGGTTGAACCCTAGACCTCTTTGTTAACACAAGGGTGTTCACTGCTTGGATGTCCCCAGAGGGACTTCATTTAACATTTTCGTGGGAAGCTGTTCAGAAGGTACTCAGAAAAAGCGTATGAATGTATTTGTTACCTGCATAAGGTGGCCAATTATTTTGATATGTTGATTTGGCATCTCTTTATGGAAGATAACATGTTATACTTGCTTGTTTTGGAACAAGAAAAATAGTGTTGTAAATTGAACTTTAATTTTTGAAAATGGAGGGGTGTGTGCGTGCAAATTTCTACTATTCTTTTTGTTAAATCAAATGAATGATTTTTACATTTATCTTTTGGAATTCTAGTGTATAGCATCAGATAAAGTATGACCTTACCTTAAGAGCAGAAGCTAAAGCTTGTTGTATTTTGTAGGCGCCAGGGATGACTTATCACGTCCACGAGCTCTACCATCTATACCTGCTTCAGAATTTAGTATCCGGTTCTGCAGAAAGTTGGACAATGAAGTATGCATTTGTCATGAGTTATTTACTTGATAGCCCAATTACTAAATGAGATAACCTGGTATCAGATTCCCTTCATTTGAGCCTTTTTCTTTTCAAACAGAGGGCAAACCGGAGTTTCGAAGTAGAACTATCCACTTTGAATCAATGTGATAAAAAAAAGATTAGAGAAGACAAGCCATTTTCAGCTCAGATAACACGGAAGCAAGGTTTATCTTCAAGACAAACACCTTTTAAATCTCCAAATAATCTTTCAGCAAACATTTGTAATCAGCAGCAAACCAATGGTGAGAAACAAGGAATCCATGCTACTAATTCTTCATCACATCCGGCTGACAAAGATCTTTCTTTCCGCTCAACAAAAAAGTAAGTAATGTTGTGCTGAATATTTAACAGAACAATTCATATTATTTCTTATTAGGTGAACTAGATATCTTCCTCCTTTTATATTACTCCCTCCGTCCACGAAGAGTGTTCCACTTTTGCCATTTAGGGTGTCCACAAAGAGTGTTCCACTTTCCTTATTTGGCAAAAAGGTGGTGGGACCACTTCTCCACTCACACAATAACCTTCACTCTTTATTAAATACACATGGTGGGACCATTTCTCCACTCACACAATTACTTCACTTTCCATTAAAACCCGTGCCGTCCACAAAGTGGAACACTCTTTGTGGACGGAGGGAGTATATAGTTAAAAGAAGTGGCCCGAACATATATAGCATATTTAGAAATAAACATCCACATATAAACATTAACATATATGTTGGCATGTATAGACATTAATATATTATTAATGTGTGTGTTGGCATAGTGGTAGGAGGTTAATGTCCAGGGTCAAAGGTTCCAGGTTCGAGTCCTCCGTTATGCGGCCTTTAAAATTTCTGCATTTAATTATCAAATATATATATGTGGGTGCATTAAATTGAGAATGCCCCATTTCAGTGAGAATTGAGTTACATGAATAAGGGTACAAAATCTATGAACAAGCACATAAAATCATACGAATAAGGAAAAATCGATTAAAAATTCCGCCTCCTCCAGGATTCGAACTTGGTTCTTTTTTTTTTCGGAAATCTCTTGTTCATGAAATACGTTGAGTTGTGCATATGTAATCTGTATTTGTGCGTACGTAATTTGTATTTGTTCATTTGAAGACAATCATAACCGTTATATATAGATATTTGAAGGGCCAAGATTCAATCCCAATTCTCACCACATTTAATCTAACTCACTCTAACCTATTCCTATATATATAGAGAGAGGAATGATGTGCTAGTCACCATCTGTAAGCACCTTTCGTGGGGGCCTTTTATGTTTTGGTCAATTTGACATCATTTTGTTTCGTTTTAGTCATTTATTTTGATTCTAATACCTTAAAATTATTATTGAGACAATTAATTTGACTTATAACGTAATAACATACAAATTGATGCTCGATTCCTCCATTTTGTATGTTATTTCAAGTAAAAATGTGAAAATAACAAATCGAGCATTAAATTTTGTGTAATTTATTAAATTAATAATGTCAATAAATATTATTAAGGTATTAGAATCAAAATAAACATATAAACGTAAAAAAATGACGTTAATTTGACCTAAACTTGAAAGGTGCCCACGAAAGGTGCTCACGGATGGTGACTAGCATATCATTCCTCTCTCTATATATATATATAATTAGTGAAAAATAAATAAAATATTATTTCAACTGAAGAAAAGCCATGTCAAGTCCGTACTTGCGAACATCTTCATATATAATCATCTTCATAATCAACCTCGTATAAGTAAATCTTTGAACACATGTAAAGCAAATTATGGTTCTCTCTTCTTCATTACTATATAGATGGTAGACGTAATTAGTTATACTATGTTGCAAATGAATGCCGCACCTAATGACTTGCATGCATTAAATACACAAGACTATGAATAATTGGGTGCAAAGACTAAACGTAATTTGCATGAGTACGTATTAATTCATAAAAGGCTGTAAATATGTAATAAACTTGTTAATAAATAATCTAAGAAATGATGGGATTATTGCCTGAGTCAGTCCTATTGTGGCATATGTAAATGCGGCATTATATGTATTTGTGTAAAATTAATTACAATACTTATACTTTTAGTGGCATACTTCAATTGTGTGTTATTTGTATAATTCGTCATAGTTATCTGTGAGACTACAGTAAAATGCGTACATAGGTTGTGACTTGTGATTAAGTGGCACTGTCTCTTATTGGAAAAAACAATGTCACAAAATTACATCACTTTTTGTAAAATAATCTGAATTCGGATATGATATTAAAAAATTGCCAGCAGATTAAATTTAACAATAATATTAAATTAAAATAAAATTTTGCAATGCATTTTCAAGTATTGCAAAAGGTCATCTTTCTTATAGTGGATTTTGTGCTAATCACTATAACCTTATGTGGTAATCAGAGCTGCGCGAGGACCCAAATCTCTTTTGTCTTACCCAAGTATAGTATAGAAGTATTCTTTTAATAATTAAAATTAAAAAGTGCCAGTAAAAATATAGTTGTCCTGGGTCCATATAGTTTTGGACTCAATTTTATGATCTCAACAAAGTGATGTCTTCTTCAATTTTTATTTTTTGTTTTTTAAAAAAAGAAAACAAACAATAAGTGATGTAGGGTAAACAGCTTGATTAAAAATTCAAGTGGATCAGTACATTAAATCATAAAAAATAATTCTCAACCATATTTTCAGAGACTGTTCCTTTAGGATGGGGACTTCCAAATCAATTTAAATCTCAAAGAATGCAGAGAGTACTGTTTAAATAGTACTACTATTGTTCACATTAAATTATTTGTGCCCACTAACTAGAAATATGATGCTTCCTTTAATGGGAATAAAAATATGCCATCCCCAAAGTCAGAGTAATTAACATGCATGTTCCGCGAGTCCTATTGTAATAATCTTAAACTAGTCTGTATCTCATGCGCTGCGAGGTTAATATTTTTAATTATTATTTTATGTATATGTTAATGTTATTTTTTTATATTTAAAAGTTTTTTTATGATATTTATATTGGAACAAACAAAAAAAGATAACTGAAAAAAGCTTTTTGGTAGCTATACTCATTTTCCCAAATCAAACCTTGAAACCACTACGATTTATGACTCTTGAAATTCATCATAACTGATCATCAAAAAATTCATCAAGAACATTTGTATTAGAGATGGTAAACAAAAAATGGTTTTGATGGTACCGGTACCGTACCGGATAACTTAACCGGTTCTACCGGTACGGTACCGGTTAACCAATAATATCGGTTAAGGTACCGGTTTTCTTTAAAAAAATAAAAATGTATATATATTTTAAATTTTTCTTAATTTTCAAACACAATTTGACATATATTTTTCATGTTTTTCAATTTCTAATGCAAATCCAACAAATAGCAAACACTATTTTCAAATACCAATTCAACATATATTTTTTTTTTCCTATTTTTCAATTCCTAAAAAATATTAAAATTAAAAATTAGAAATTAAATTGAATTTTAAAATTTAAATCGATTACTCGGTACGGTACCGGTTAACCGGGTACCGAAAATTTGCCTAAAATTCATACCGTCGATTACCGCGTACCGGGATTAGTACCAATTTTTTCGGTACTCGGAAACCGGTTCCCGGGACGGTACCGATTTTCCCGCAGAACCGGTTCCCGTTTACCACCCCTAATTTGTATGCCTCTACGTATACAAACAGTAACCAATATTTAGGAGCAACGGAGTAAATAATGGCGTTCAAATAACCTGATTCATTAATTTGAAACTTGTTAACCTTAGATAATAATAACACACATAAAGAAAAGGTTAGCAAAGTTGAGATAATTTGAATATTTTAAAATTGTAAAAAATAATAGAGGGAAATGCTTCTTTACCCAAATTCATAATAAAAAATTATTTTTGCCAACTATTATAAAAACATGCACACCATACTCAAAGTTACGAAAATACCCCCTTGATGGTGATAGGGGTGCATGTTTCTTTGAATTTAGCTCACAACAGACAAAACAGTTGAATGACGAGAGACAAAGTTGACGACAAATTAGCGAGAAGGAAAAATATTTTAGCCTACAAAAATAAAGAAATTGGCGAGAGACACAAATTTGCAAGGGAAAAAAATATT
>JAYJMF010000091.1:527323-544993 GCA_036873715.1 Salvia sclarea
AAATAAGGAAAAGTGATGTGGCATTAGGAGAGAAGAATGAGAGCTTAAGTGGCTAAAACCTTTAGAATTGGAATTATAAATAGATGATAGGAAACTACTGTCAGAATGCTCTCGGATAAACTGTTCAATTAGTTATTGTATCGTTACATTTCATCATTGAAAAAGTTGAAAATAGCTTCAAAATTATTTTTCTAAAAATTTATGTGCATATTTTTTTTTACAAAATTTGGATTTATGTGTCAAGTACTATTAAAGTTTTTTAATGATAGCTTCGACTAAACTCGGAAATTTCGAATAATAAAGTTATTGGCCGCTGAATTTTTAACTTAAAAAAATTGATTATTTTTCCCCAAAATTTGTATGGATGATTAAATCTTTTATAATTTGGCTAAATTCCTCTGATTTTTCCTTCATCTTCATTTTCCATGTCTGTTTTATTTCATTACCAGATTGGGAGAATCCATGGAAACCTGAGGATTAACTATGCTACTGCAGATTGCAGAAGTGCCAATCACATTCATCAGCAAAATACATATACAAACACAGCAAAGAATACAGATTCAAATAAATGGTATATCAATCAGCTATTTCACAAATTGAAAAATTTTCAGACAAACACTCTGAAATGAAAATTCTAGCTGTTTTTCAAAACAATTTCTTACTTCTTCCTCGATCTCGAAGCGCAATCTGCCTTGTCTTTCCCTGCTTTGATCTTCTCACCATGTTTGTCGCCTTGTTTCTGCTCTTTCTTACCGCCATTTCCCCTCTGATTTGTGCTTTTCCCATTCCCGCAGGCAAACTGTTTGTTGAAATGCCCCAACGAATCTCTCGGAGCAGAGGAGGCGTCAGAGGCCATTGAGTCATCGCTCTCTGCGTCTCTCTCCTTCCTCTCTTCCTCGTCTCGACTGCGATAACGATCATCGTCATCGTGATCCTCTTCGTGGTGTGGTGAGCCTATATACGCAGTCCACCCCGACTCGTTGCTGCTGCCCTCGTCGCTGCCTTGTGGGGATTTTGAAGGATCCATTGCTGCTGATAGAGGCGAGCCGATGGAATACGAATCTCTTTGATGCTATTTATGGAAGAATTCGAGCTTCATCGCTTCGAATTGTTCGTGCAGGTACAGATTAGCTAGCTGGCTCTGCAGATTGAATTGCACAAAAATGAGGCCTTCTTATTTATAAAAGAAGGGACCTTTTTGCAGGTGGAGTTTTATCACTTAGATTAGCAGAGTTTTTAGGACAATGTCGGCCCGCGAAATCTTGCTATCTATTATTCATAAGTGTATAAAGCTGTCTGTGGATGATGACAAACGGGGCGAGGGTGGCCCACCCCGCCCACGAGCATCATGGCTCGTGAGGGTCGATCGAGCCCTTATATAGGGGTGTGCTCGGGTTCGTATTCGACTCAAGGGACCCTTTCTATGTGCCTCTGAAAAAGCCATGAAATCTCTGTCAATGTCATCAACTAAGAGAGCAGCCTTTCATGTGAAGTATGCAGTGAAATCCAACTGTGTTTTTGGATTCTTGTAGGGATTGGGTTGGAATGGGATTTGTGAGTCACATTCAAAACCTTGATAAAATCCCTTATGTTGATTACTATTATTATTTTATTTCCTTTTGATATAATTTTGGGGGACAATATTGTTGGAATCATTTTTAGGAGCTTTTCACCTTAGCTATCATCACATTCTTGGAAGCTATAGCATGTTTGCAGATAAGGGCTCTACATTCTTGTTCTTGACAATAGAAAAAAAGGGGGGCTATTTTTATTTTCATCACATTTTCTTCTTTTTCTTGGATGTAATTGCATGATTCTTTGAAGGGGGAAATGGACGGATGTCTGATGCGATTTCCGGCCCCGGCGTGGCCTATGCTCTGTTTGGACTTGTCTCAGATTGTTGAATTGTCCACTTGTTTTCTCATAAGGAAATTGGCTTGAATTTTTGGAGTTGGGCTCCATTTTGGGACAGTTTCTTGGAGGTTTTCAATCAGTGGGACAAACAGCCCCTTAGCTAGGGTTTTTGGGGGAAACATTTTGTTGGTTTCCACATTTTGATTACTGATTGGAATTGTGGCAGCTAGGAAGAGTTTGGAAGGAGATGGTGACAGTGTTGGGGGACTGTTGTTCGCAGACGAGGCCTTGGCAACGGTCTCACGTGGAACTGTGCCCGAGCAGTGACCACGTGTGTGATAGGCCGGACGAGATTTTCTATTTCAAAATAAGCGCCTTATTGGAATACTATAGTCGAATAGTGCAAAAATGAAATCAATATGTTAAGAACCCTAGACGTCTCGATTTTATAACGGTAGTAAGTCTATAACAGAAGTTAAAAGTGTCACTAATCACATAATAGTGTCAGTTACAGTGACAGAATAGTGAAGAAAAGTGTCAGTGTCATGTTTGTACCCATGACTAGAAAATATCGTTTACATGATTAGAAAATATCGTTTATAGTGAAGAAAAATGTCATTGTCCGCATAAGCTGACATCCTCACAAGTAGGGGGTTTTAAGGCTTTCAGCAATGATTGTTTCCCAAATCGAATTGATAATATCGAAATAATTGATATGATTGTATCAAATAACCGAAATAGAACAGAATAGTCTCAAAATTGAACTTAACTAAACCGAAAAATTGATGTACTTATAAAAATATTAATTTCTAAATAAAATATATCTTTATATTTTTATAAATTGGTACTCATATTATAATATTAGAAGACAAAAAAAATTAATTAATGAATTATAAAATTTTGACATTATATATATAAATAAATATTATAGTATAAAATATATATTTTATATATAATATTATAGTTCGATTTGGTTCTCTATTATTTGGTACTTTTACATCTAAAATCGAAATTCCGAATTTATAAAATTAGCAATCTAATTAAACTTAACCTAACCTAAAATTATCGAAACAAACTAATAGTTCGATTCAATTCGACTCAACTCGATTTTTATAGTTATAACCGAATAATCCTCACCCCTAACGAGACCTATCGACACAAAAGACCACCTCCCAATTAATATCACGTGCCACTGCAACGGAAAAAGGTGAATAAACATCTCTTTTTAAAAAAAAATGTTGATGAGTAAATAACTTTTAATTTAATCACATTTTCCCAAAGATGAATAAAACAAAATATTTCAAAATGGTCCAGCCCGACAAACTAGTCCAGCCCGGCCCAATATTTTGGCTATATTTGGCCCGTGTTTTGAATATGTAGGCCCGAATTCATTTTGTCTCATGAGCCGGGTAGGGCCGGCCCGATTTAATTCGGGTCGGGTTGGCCCAGCAATTTAACGCCTCTGACACTCTGACGTTGCTTTGTAGGTATATTTATTTTGTTTGCTTTGAAAATGACTCTTTCACTTGATAATAATCAATATATGTAACCAAATTGTATTATGGGTAGTTGTGCCTACACATTTGTCACTTGTCAATCTGACTATCTTATAAAATTATTAAAGTATATTGGGAAAAAAGAATTATTTTTTCTATTTTTTAAATAAGACTTTTCTTTGTCCTTATGCTCAATCATGAGCGAACGTGGATCGCAATGGCAATTTGAGAATGACACGAACTCTAATAAATACGTAATTGAGACGAGGTCTAATTATAAGAAATTAAAAACGGTAATGATTTATTTTTCTATAAATAGTTAGTACTCGTGGGACTGAACTATATGAATCATGTGTCGTGGAAAGAAAAGTGATACACTCTTAATCGGTGTTCCATTGGTTTTTTTTCAAGGCTAGAAGTCATTGATTTGGACGTGGATAGAATCTTCTACCCCACCATTTTTTTTGTCGGTTAACGAAACAATTTTAAGACATTGAATATGGAATTTTTGGTCTTGAGCATTAATTACTTTATTATCAAACACGGTATCTATAATCTATAAATATATAAAAATGAAACCATATCACACAACTTGTTACCGCCCAAATTTCTACATTAATTGCAGCAAGATTTTTCCTAGGGAATATATAATATATAATAATAATAATAATAATAATAATTAAGTAACTAATAATACCACTATTAAATAATTAAATAATTAGGGAATTAATAAATATCAATAATAATAGAAATAAAAATAATAATAATATAATAATATAATAATAATAGTAATAATAATAATTATTATTATTATTATGATCAAATTTATAGTTTTAGAACTAAAGCAATTTTTTTGAAATATTTTATTCCTTGAGAATATAATATTATTAATAATATATAATAATAATAATATAATAATAATAAATAATTAGTTAATTATAAAGTAATTAATAATAATACAACTATTAAATAATTAATTAAATTAATAATAATAATAAATTATTTATTATTATTATAATGTTAGTTTGTATAAAAATAATTTATAATGAAAATAGTGCAAGAATCCAAGACTGTGGGAAAAAGAATACTTACAATTTGTAGGGAATAAGAATCATGGAATTTGGCACTACTTTCCTTGTTTTTTGGATTCTGATTACTTTCCCCATTTCATAAAAATCAAACCAAATAAAGAAATTTAAAATTTAGGAATCAGATTACTTTCCCAGTGCAGAATTCATGCCAAACAAACAGGTCCTTAATGGTTATATATGAAGACCTGAAGTATATTAAAGAATATTATTCTTTCTTTCTAAAGGAGGTACTGCCGAATAAAATAAAACGAAAAAGAATAGTGTTGATTTAGTCCAAGCGTAATTGAGCTCCACGGTTTGTAGCATATATTCTCATTCCTATATATATACATGAGTTTTTGTAATTGTTATTTTCTACGAGAATATATGTGAACATCAATGTCTCTTGCTCTCTTCAAAAAGAAAAAAATCAATGTCTCTTGCTACAGTATTTAGTTTTGGAGATTAACTGGAATATATTTAGTCTACCCTGAACAAAACAAACGCGAAAAATAGAGCCAATTAAAGCTCATTAGTAGTAATAAATAATTCTGGAGATGACAATCGGAGTTTTGTCTGACGTTGAAGAGGAATCAATTCGTAACTGTAAATGGAATCATCATCCGAAATGATGCCAATTCATCAACAGATACACTCCCACCTTTTCCCTCCAAATACTCCCAAACCAGCTCTTGCTGTTGCTGATGCGATTCACCTCTCATTAATTATACCTAATTTCCCAAACCCCTCTCCTACTAAACCCAACCTAAACTCAATCACACACCAAAAAAAGAAGAAAAGCTCAAATCTTTTTTCCCCCAAACTGGTCCCTGTTTTGTTTTTTCAGTGAATTGCAGTAGGTGTCTTGTTGCCAATCTCAGGAGTTAGGTGGTTTCTTGATTCTTACCTATCAAGAATTGCTCCTTTTCATTTTGTTGCTCCTGCTGCTGCTTCTGTTTGTTGTTGTTGTTGTTTTAAATAATAATATTCAATATTTTGAAAATGAGCATCCTGAGCTGTGGGGTTTCTTTTCATCAGTCAATTGTTAGTAATTGCAAGCCTGATGCTTTGAGCAACCGAAACCCCAGAAACCAAAGTCAGAGAATTAGCTGTTGGAACCATTTGAAATCCCTGAATTTCAGCAATGATGGCATGGAATTTGGGGTCAGCATGGGCAGGGATAAGAAAAGAGACGAGGGTTTTAGGTTGAAATCAGCTGTTGATGTTGGGGAAGTAGTCGAGAGTTCTAGTACAGGTGAGAAGGATAGCTGCTTCTATGATGCCATTGTTATAGGTTCTGGGATTGGGGGGCTGGTGGCCGCGACGCAGCTGGCAGTGAAAGGCGCCAAGGTTTTGGTTCTGGAGAAGTATGTGATTCCTGGAGGGAGCTCTGGGTTTTATGAGAGGGATGGATTCAAATTCGATGTTGGATCATCTGTCATGTTTGGTTTCAGCGATAAGGTTGGTTTGTTTTGCATTTGGTATTCCTCTTTATATTAGTTATGCGACTGCATGAGTTCTGATATATGGAGTCGTGTGAGAAGGTTAAGTATTGAGGTCTTGTGTCATTTATTGGGGAATGAAAAGAAAGAAACAAATGTAGTAGTTTGCAATGAATGCCAGAGAAATTGAGAACTAAAGCATGGAATTTGTGTATAATTGACTCTCTAAAGAAAAGAAAACTAATGAGATATATAATCAGTATGTCTTGCTTGAAACTGTGTTGCTTCATTTGCAATTTTGTAGGGAAAACTATGAAAGGGCTCGATATTTTCAAAGAATTATTGATAGAAGGTTGTAGGATAAGAAATGAGAAAATGGGAAAGGGTCTTGTAAGTGTTTTTTCTTCTCCTTTCTGGACAAGCTCTCGAATGATTTGTGCATGCTGCTTTGGCCAACTTAATGAAGAGGGTAGTAATTGGTTGGAAATATAGAATTGATATAGAAAATGCCCAACAACCATGAGATGGTTTAGGCATCTATACTAGGTAGGAATTTCTTAGAACATTATACTGGTGAACATAGAGTATGAGCAGTGCAGCTTATATTGCCTCGGAGTGGATGGTTTCATCATGTTGTTTTACTAGGCCAATAGAAGGAGAAGAGAAAAAGGATTCTCCAAGTGACCAAGAATATTTCGATTATGGAGTTTATTGGAATTATGTTTCTTTGTTACATGGTGGTTAACATAGTGATCCTATTTTTCTTTGTCCTAGTTCTGGTTGGTTGTTCATATTTAAATCTGCTGTGGTGTAGATGCGATCATCACTCTTTAACTCAATTCTCCCATTCTATTTGCAGGGAAATTTGAATTTGATCACACAAGCATTAGCAGCCGTGGGTTTTAGGCTGCAAGTTATACCTGATCCCACCACTGTTCATTTCCATTTACCTAATGGCCTCTCTGTCCAAGTAGATAGAGAATACAGCAAGTTCACTTCAGAACTTATCGGTAAATTCCCCCATGAGAAAGAAGGCATTCTCAAATTCTATGGCATCTGCTGGAAGGTTTGTCCCGATTAAGGTGATTGTTTGCTTCCCTAGGTTGTTCACCTTGTCCGAATTAACCCTGTATTCTCTTGGATATATGCCTAGATCTTCAATGCACTGAATTCACTGGAGTTGAAGTCACTGGAGGAGCCAATCTACCTTTTCGGGCAGTTCTTTAAGAAGCCTCTTGAATGCTTGACTCTAGGTGATTGGTGCTTTGCTTATATGTTAACTCTCACAATCTAACGACCATAACATGAAAAATAAGTATAAGAAGATTGAAGTAGTCTATTATGCAAAGTTACTTCGTAAATAAAATTTACTCATACAGTAATTACATAAAGTGGCTGTGCTAGACTCTCTCTAGAAGTAATGGGCTTATGCAGTTAGTAACTTAGTATTCTGCTTTTTGTTGAACCATATCTCTTGCTAATGTAGTTGATATTATGCTATAAGCTGCAAAATGTGCATACTTTCTTATGCTGATGGGTGCTTTCCATATTCATCTCAGCCTACTATCTGCCCCAAAATGCTGGTGCCATTGCTCGAAAGTATATCAAGGATCCAGAGTTGTTGTCCTTCATTGATGCTGAGGTGTGCTTGCACCTGATTTTACCAAATCCTAGCCTATTAAGTTATGTGTAGACCAAACTCTTTTTTTACTAAAATTATTTAATTTGTGTAACTAATTTTCTTTCTTTACAGTGTTTCATTGTGAGTACGGTTAATGCTATGCGGACGCCTATGATCAATGCAAGCATGGTAACCTATTTAATTAGTTATCCCCCAATTCTATTTTCATTCATGTCCTGTGTTCTGATTTCTCTCTTCTTGGTAGGTATTGTGTGACCGACATTTCGGGGGAATCAACTATCCAGTCGGAGGAGTTGGTGAAATTGCAAAGTCGTTAGCAAAGGGTTTGACTAATCATGGGAGTGAGATACTTTATAAGGCAAATGCAACCAGTATTATCATAGAAGACGGGAAAGCCGTAAGTTTATTTGCAACTGCCATCCGCTTTGTGTTTCATGGTCTGTTCCCCTGATATCATTAAGGAAAATATAGGGTTCGGTTTTCTTGTTTTATAGGTGGGGGTGAAGCTATCAGATGGAAGGCAGTTCTATGCTAAAACCATAATTTCAAATGCCACTAGATGGGATACCTTCGGTAAGTTTCCGAAACTCTATTTAACTTGTGGATACTGCTTGCATTATTTTCTTCCTCGTTGTGAGCTTTGCAACTGTTGACACTATTCTTTAGGCAAGCTCTTGAAAAAAGAAAATCTACCTAAGGAAGAAAAAAGGTTTCAAGAGGCGTATGTTAAAGCACCGTCTTTTCTTTCAATTCACATGGGGGTTAAAGCTGATGTTTTACCACCAGATACTGATTGCCACCATTTCATCTTAGAGGTATAGGGTTGTTTCGGATCATGTAAATACGTACCGTTCATATTAGTGTGTCGTATACCATTTAATGTGGTTTGCCTTATGAATATTAGGATCATTGGAAAAAACTGGAAGACCCTTATGGAAGTATATTTCTGAGCATTCCTACTGTCCTTGATAAATCATTGGCTCCAGAAGGAAACCACATTCTTCACATTTTCACGACTTCTTCTGTTGAGGACTGGGAGGTTTCTTCACGTCTCTCATTCTGTTAATAATATTAGTTTTTCTTACTCCCTATTTTCTTTTTTTAAGTTTCAAGATTTCAATTCAAATGTCCATTTTTACAGGGCTTGTCGCGCAAAGATTATGAGGAAAAGAAGGAACGTGTGGCTGGAGAAATAATAAACAGGCTCGAGAAGAAATTATTCCCTGGACTTAAGTCATCTATAGTTTTTCAAGAGGTATGAATATACTTAAAAGTTTTTAATCAGAACTTCTAGATTGATATTTTGGTCCAGTGTGGATGTGTGCGAGGTGGTGTGGCCCACATGAGATACACATGTTTTTTGTGTGTAACTTTTAGCCCAAAAAGGAAATGGGACAAGTCCGATGGGACAACCCGAAGAGGAATGTGGGACAAGTCCGGTGGGACAGAAGGAGTGTATCGCAATTGCATCTTCATTGGGCAACCATTTGCCAAGAATATAAACAAAACTATATTACGACCGCCTGTTCATGTCATTTCAAGATCATATTGTTATTATGTGTAGTGATGCTTCCGAATATGGCAGGTGGGGACACCAAAGACACACAGGCGATATTTGGCACGTGATAGCGGTACATATGGTCCAATGCCTCGCAAAATTCCGAAGGGCTTATTGGGGATGCCCTTCAACACAACGGTATGTTAACCAAAGAGAAATTGAGAAATTGTTTCTGTCGCTACTCAATCAGCAAATTTGACATGTTTTGTCAGTTTTTACCTCTGCAACTTATCTAGTGCATTCTTGATGGAATTTGCAGGCAATTGACGGTTTGTATTGTGTGGGAGATAGTTGCTTTCCTGGGCAAGGTGTCATAGCTGTAGCTTTTTCAGGAATTATGTGTGCACATCGAGTGGCTGCTGATTTAGGTCAGTTTTTTGAAATTGGTTCTCATAACTTACTAAAATATCCTCTAGAAGAAAAACATAAAAAACTAATTTGACGTTTCTACAGTTTTCTGATTTTGAAACTACAACTTACAGAAAATAACATTGGTCAAGTATTTTCATCTTTTTGTCCAAAAGGCCAGATTTAAGCGGATCTTTATTGGCTAACATTAGACAAATTGTCAATCATTTCTTATGAGTGGATAATGATTTAACTGTAATTGTTTCGTGCTGTTAAAGTTTCTTTTGCTACTTCATGCAGGCTTTGAGAAGAAAAACCCTGTGCTTGATACAGCTCTCCTTCAGCTACTTGGTTGGTTCAGGACTTTAGCATGAGAAGCTTCATGTGAGAAATCAGCAAAAACGTCGAGACTTAATAGTAAAAGCGTCATACTATATCAACAGTCTTGAAGAGAAATAAGATGCAATGAAATGCTGTTAGCTACTTTTTCCCTTATGTTGATAGAGTGGTGAAGAAACCAGATTGAGGTATTTTAACCTTGAGTTTATTTTAGTAAACTATTGAAGTAGTTTACTCTTGGAATAGATGCTCTATGTTCCATACCAAATTAGTTATACAATGTAGATTGATGAGATTGACATACTGTGACCAACCCCAAATGAGGAATGTATTTTGATTCTCATCTTGGATGTTGGTCGGGAATGGCGAAAGTAGCCAAACATTAAGCACAATATATACAATCATCTCAACTGAAAATACTATTTCCTATGTGTTCTTCTCAATACAATCCGAAAACCAAACATAGCCTTAGAAAAGAGGGTGAAAACTTTCATGGCACTGCTTGAACTTGTCAGAATTTGCTGGTAACCACTCTTTTCAGTGAATCCTGCAAAAGTATCTTAGAGAAATCCATGCAATGTTGTTTATGCTAATCTTAGCCAAATTTTGGTGGTACGGCCTCTCTTAGAGGCAATAGTTCCAATATAATCTTGTGGCCAGATGATTTGTTAGGCAACATAAGACTTGAAAACAAAAATCCGTGTCGTCACAAAGCCGTTAATAATATGGCTTTGTGGACACCTAAGCTCCTGGCTGGAGCTTCATCCTTCGCAGAGATAGGTAAGCTAGGAGTCTGTATCCTACAACCATTGCTACCAGCGCCCCAACTTCCTTGTAACCATCGTCTATTCTGACCCCGTTGATGGTGTCACTTATGTGCTCATACTGTACTTTCAGGAGAAGTTTGTAGGTATGGTAATTGAAGGAGAGATAACGAAGCCACGATATGAACACCGGAACATTCTGCAAAACGATGAAACTCAATATCATAGTGTCCATATTCTTCCTACTTCATTCCAAATAATTGTTAGTTAAAGTAATTTCCCTCATAATTTATGTGCTTACCTTCACAAAGTATCCTCCAGCCAACATGAAGGTCATTACTGTGACTGAGGCCAGCGTTGTCGCCCTCTTTAAATCCATCAGTGTAGCACCAATGGCTAGCCCAAGCCCCTGCAACATTTTTATTCATGTTACTGATTTATGTTATGTATCCAAATTACTACTATAGTTTCATAGATGGATAAAGGGCATACCTGAGCTGCTATAATGCAGAGAAAAACTGTCATTACAGTGAGGAAAAAGGAACAAGCATCCATTCGTAGGCCTGCCATGAAATATACAACCACGAGGAAAAGTACTGGCAATATTAGGTCAAGTGGAAGGTCGCTTGTTGTTCTTGCCACAAAATATGCACTCAATCTGTACATGTCTGCTGCTCGTTCCTTGCTGAGCATGGCTCTCTCTTGGGGAAATGTAAAGATGGCTGTGAAGACCGGGAAAAATCCCCAAAACACAGCAATGAAGAAGAGTAATCCTGCCTGCAAAAGTTTTTTGCATTTAGATTATCTTTTTTATTCTATAGCTTGTTGACATATATACCAGATTGAGTCACTTCATTTGACTCATATTATCCTAACGATCTTTATTTGAATCTCCTCTCTGTATATCTTATAGCAATTTATTTGATCATATGCTTTAATTTTGCTGAATAAACAATGTACTCCTGATTTTATTCTAAAGTTTTGCTTAGACAATTTATTATTGCTAATGTCCTTCCAGTTTGGGGATTATGAATCAACTTAGGTTTAGAAGATGAAAGTATGTTGACTTACCTGATCTTGCAGTTCGTTGGGGTTATTGCTGCCAGATTGCCACCATAGCAATCCTAAAATAGTTGCTGTTGCAAGAACCTGAGTTACCCTCAGCCAGCTAAAATAGTCGTGCCTCCGTTCTTTAAGTCCTCTGCAGAATAGTATGGAGTACTGTTCCAACCAGCTTGCTCCCCATTCTCTCTTTGCAGAACATACTTTGGCCTTAATCTCGTCATCAACGGGTGTTGGGTTTTTAAGCTTCTTCTTCTCACTTTCAGCTACCCGTGTCTCGTAGGCCTCAACAAGATACTGCTTAAGAATGGCAATGTATGAGGAAAGTGATAGATGCTTATTTTTTCTGCAACGTTACATATCATATTTTATGTTTTTGGTTGAACTGTGATTTCTCTAGAGTGTTTTTGGTGATTGAATGAATTATCTTTTACCTCATGCACAACTGCTGGAGCTGGTTTTCCACTCTTTGTTTCGGTTGTGGAGTTCCCCATTTGCACTTTGTCCTCCAATTCTGAGGGGACAGAAATGTCTGTTACGTTTCCATTTGCAAGGTCGAGCATGAACTCTGCAGGGTTCATCGCAATAAGTGGGGAACAGCCTATGGATGAGAAGTAAACCATTGCTTCCGACACCTTTCCAAAGTAAAGCAGACTCCCTTTCCCAAGAAGGATCAGCTTGTCGAACTTAAGGAAGAGTCGGCTTGATGGCTGATGAATCGTGGTTACCACTGTTTTCCCAGCCTGCCATGGCGACAAGTTGGACAAAAGGTAACTCACAAGTCCTTAATCTTAGTATACTAAATTACTTTGTACTTTTTAGTAATTATAATATCTCCTCGTCGGATATATATCTCAAAAACGATGTAGTGTTTTTGCTGGAAAAATTAAGGATGTCGTAGTGCAAATAATTAGAAGGTGGTGATATAATTGCAATGTTTTGGAAGCCTGTAAAAGTTTCAGATTCAGGAAGATGTTTTGTTATCTCCAGATAATAACCCTTGTATGTGTATTACCACAGAAATAACACGTTTATGCTATTCGTTGAAACAGAAATGGGGATGTCTATCTGTACCTCAGCGATATCATGCAATGTGTCCACGATCCTCAAAGCAGTCGTAGAATCCAGTCCCGAGGTGGGCTCGTCCAGGAATAAGAGGGACGGGTTGATTATGATCTCGTTTCCGATGCACACACGCTTCCTTTCTCCACCCGAGACTCCCCGCACGAAGGAGCCTCCTATCATGGTGTCTTGGCAACTGAGTGACACACATAGGCGAAAGGTCAGTCAAATTTCATAAAACTTGCTTATAGCCAACAAAGTAACCAGCCACTTACTTCTCTAGTCCCAGCTCGTATATAACATCCGACGCTCTTTGGTCTTTCTCCTCTTTCGTCAACTTCTTAGGAAGCCTTAACCGTGCTGCATAGGTCAGCGTCTCCCTCACCGTAAGATGAGGAAATAGAACATCGTCTTGCGTCACAAACCCAATCCTGTCAGATTTTTAGTGTTAGTTCAAGATTTTTTCTTTTCTTTTGGGGAAGTCCACTGGTTGGGTCTCCGATGGGACAATGTAGGTAGATAGTTACCTGCACTTTAGGGACTTGGAGTATGGTTGGTCGTTGTAAGTTATCGAGCCACCGTGGGGTGGGTCTCTCACTCTCCCTCCCAGTAGACTCAGCAGTGAAGTCTTTCCACTTCCAGATGGTCCCATGAGGGCAAGAACTTCCCCAGGAGCAACAGAGCCATTGATCCCATACAAAATATCCTTCTCCACCGTCGACGTCATGCCTTTTAGGATCACCTTGTAGGTTACATCTGTGAACTGCACATTTTTAGCAGACAAATATATGATATGTTGTTTAAGGTCATTGCAAGAAATTGAGTGACTTAACTACACACTACTGCATATATCTGTGCTCCCATCTACTAATATGAATTCATGCATCACTCTAATTGTGGTCTAATTGTGACTAATCTGCACTGTTGCATTTGCTTTTACTGTAAGAGGTTTGTAGGAAAGTCTTGTACAAAAATGCCATGGAAAATGAGATTCTGTACAAGACTGAACCTGATGACATAATAGCATAATGATTTTGAGTTGCAATTTGCATTGATCTCTAGCTTAGATAAACACCTCCATCCCTTTACTCTCTCCCTGTCCAAATAGATGGCATCACACATCAAAACTGCGGCTCCTTATAGAAAGTATCTGGGCCGCGACGACTAATCGCGTTTCTACACGTGTATTCTATATCTTGAAAGACAAATGAAATAGATTTTGTTGACGATTTACTGTGTGTGTGTGTGTGTGATGTTACCTTGAGGTAGATTGGGATTGTGGGTTCTGTTTGAAGTCTCTTCTTTGGCCTGCATGCCTCCAGATCTTCAGCTGCTACCATTTCATTAAACCACAAAGTTAGAGAATGCATTCGTTTCACGATTTTATGAGCTTGAGTATGTAAATTCAGTTGTAATAATGTAATATTAATAAGGGTCAATCATGTTATGTGTTCTAACTTTTAGCATTTTTTAAAAAATGTTCCCGACCATTTCATCTTTCAGCGTTTTCTGCAAAATGTCGTGTTTTTCTAGAAAATATTTCCAATGTAGTCTTATAAAAAAACCCACCTTTTAAGGTTTTCTACAAAATGTCTCGTGTCAGAAAATTCGGCGATAGGATGGTGAGTCATCTCATTAGATTCTTGGGGTAAAAAATTCATCTCAATTTAACTTATAACTCATCATTACGTTGTCAGATTTTGTGAAACACTATAAGTTGAGATTTTTCTCTACGATGTAAGAGGGGATATTTTATAGAAAGACGGGATAGTTCGTGGAAAATGTTGAAAAATGAGGGTTTTTTTCGAAAAATACAAAGTGGGGACACAAAACATGATTAACTTAAATAATAATAATACTAATAATAAAAGCTTAACGTGGTATAATAAAATTTAATATGACTTTATAGTAAAAATATTCTAAAAACAGCACAACCCGATCTTGGTGTTTTCAATGGAAACGCACAACTCTTATATACAAATAGCATTTTCTTTTCCAATTTCGACGGAAAATGTCGAGACATGTCCAAATTATTTAAAAGAAATGGCAACACCATTATTTGTTATGGCGGCATATGTCAGGTTCTAGATCTCGGACGCATCTAATAATTTCTTGATTACAATATCATAATTTGTCAGCATCATCTCATTATTATTAGTTTATTTTTTAATAGGTATCATCTTTATAATTAATAAGCACATTTGTTTATCTAAGTAATTCACACATACACGAGATGCAGTAAAACCTGCCCATATTTACGTGTGCATAACTACACTTATAAAAATATCAACTTTGTTTTTATAAGGCATGTTCTTTTATGAAGAAGATCTAAATTAGAATTGTTTGCACAACAAGGGTTGTATTGT
Source organism: Salvia sclarea (assembly GCA_036873715.1). Taxonomy (NCBI): domain Eukaryota; kingdom Viridiplantae; phylum Streptophyta; class Magnoliopsida; order Lamiales; family Lamiaceae; genus Salvia; species Salvia sclarea. The sequence continues at coordinate 542,327 of JAYJMF010000091.1, forward strand.
ATATATATCTTATTAATTAGTATCCATCGATTTACAAATTTTAATTCCCCAAACCCCAACTAAAAATAAAATAAAGTTGGCCTCAACCTCTACTAAAAGTAGACCAACTCATTTTTTCGAGTAAAGTAAGTCGGTAATATTATTTCCAAAGTAAGGGGAGATTTTATAAAAACGACATCAAACAAAATACTAGACAATATTTATGTGTATTAGATGGAAGGGCGACTCGAGTGTTATCATAAACAATGTTGTTTAACTTACTCTATTTATTTCAATAATGTATTTTATAAAAAGTATAAATCCAATTCGTGAATTGAGTACACATAATATGTACGTGTAATGCGAAAATAGAAGATGTAACATACTAAGGGTCCCTCAGAAAAGCATAAGGACCCCATGAGGTCGCCAAACTACTATTAGCCTTACAAATGTAGAGAGATAAATAGGATAAGCAGCGATGACAGTTGTACAATTATTTGATTTGGTGGAGAATTTTGTGTCCCGCACCCAATACTTTATACTCATATGTCCCTTTACCTAATTTTATTTGATTTCTTAATCAAAACTTGTGCTTCTCCCAAAAACATTTGCCACACACACACACACACTAACAGTGACTATGACTACCACCTTAATTACATCTAGCTAGATAGTACATATATGTATTCCATCATTTAGAATTTTAGTCCCATCATCGTCTTTCATCATCATTGAACAAGAGAATTAAATTAATGAAAATTGTGTGTACGAGAGAGCTTGCATCCGTCTCAAACAACATCATTATAATTGTTCGTTATTTAAATTGATATTATTATAAAAGGAATTTATTGAAGATGAGATGTCAGTTGAAATTTTGGAACACAGAATAAAACAGTTTCATTTTCATGCAAGTCTTTTTATGCGTGGAAAGGGAAAAAAACAGAAAGGTTTGTGCTGTTTGTGAAAGCGTTTAAGGGACCAATTTCTTCATTTTTATTTTTTTAGGAATGACTCCAAAAATATCTAAATTTAACGTGATTAGTGGTTTGGCTAGTTTCATGATTCATGCATGTTTAATTGTTGCTCTCTTTTGTCTTTATACATGGCCTTCTCACCTTGCTCACTCATGCATGCATATATCATACAGAGAGAGAGAGAGAGAATCACAGGAAAAGAAGTCTTGCTTTTAGTCTTCTAGGTTACACTTTTCGCCACCTAATAATATTAATTTGAAAAGAAAAACAAGCGTCTCCCTAATTTCGGTTTAAAAGTATTGACTCAATTTGATTAATATACGTATAACATACGTAAAGGGAAGATCGAAATATTGGCAGCAAAATTAGATTCAACTGTTTTATTTTATTGGCTATAATCAATTGCCTATGGCAGAGGGAAAACCAGTGCATGAAAATACATTGTTTTAATTGGGAGCATTGGTCTCTTAGCTAGAGAAGTGTAGTTAATGTTTTCCAGTGGGCGCTATCACAAAATTTCGAATAATTATTTAATAAATTCTGCAATGCAGTAACTGAAGAGAGGAGAGGGCTGACCGATTTCGTCGTCGCTGAAGGGCTTGGAGTCGGCGATTTCGTCGGCGGGGATGGCGAAGCCGGTGAAGGAGAAGGAGAAGCCGAGGCTGGCGCTGGAGGCGCGGCTGAGGGCGGCGCCGCTGTTCAGGTCGTCCACGTCGAATTTCATCTGCGCGCTCCGCGACTTTCGAATGTGAGTGTTCCGCCCCACGCTGCCGCTGCTCCGCCCCGGCGACGCCGCCGCCAGCCGCCGGCTCGACATCCGCGACAGCGTGCCGCTGCTGTCCGCCGCCGCCGCCTCGCCGCTCGACGACACCGGGGACTTCATCGCGCCCAGCGCCGCCGCGATCGTCTCCACCAGCTGGTCGGATTTCGTCCGTATCAGACTCGTCGTCGAATTCGCCGCCTTCTCCATAGCTTAGTTGATTACTGTCAAATTGTGGATCAAAAACGAATTAAGCTATGCATGCAAAAATCCAATAATTAATTCATTTTTTTGGGAGAGGATAGACAAATTGACTCCATGATTTTCGGAGTGATATCTCTATAATCATGCAGTAGGTGAGAGAGGAAATAAAAGTTGGACTTACAAGTTGATTGTTCAGAAATATGAGAGAGAGAGAAGTTGTTGATGTATTCATAAATGTGAAGGGTTTTTTATAATATATAGGAAAAAGGGGAGATAGAGAAATATGAGAATAGTAGTTAAGTTGCATGTGAGCCCCTAAACTTTGAGATAATTAATAAGGCCACATAATATTGTTGAAAATTACATGACATAAATGCAAAAGATAGGATAAAGGGTATGATGGAACCAAGTGTTGGCTTCGCACGGCTTCACGGTCCAAGTGGGGGTTCAATTATCGAATATTTCTTTTTCTTCTAAAAATATGTTTTTTAGTTACCTTTCCAACTTACTAGATATCTACCATTCTGATCCTCAGGAAACGGTACTACATTCAGTTTTTTTTTACCCCATCAGAAAAAACCTACAGAGAGAGTGAGAATCGTATTCTTGGAAGACCAAGATCAGAAGTCAACACAACCAATATCAATTCTCAACTATGACATCAAGTTTGTGCTTCCGCTGTATTTATGTGTTCTCGGATTATCGTGATAGAGTTATGGTGTTAAAGCATGAATTAATTGATTTAATTCT
>JAYJMF010000091.1:545093-555935 GCA_036873715.1 Salvia sclarea
ATAAAATAAACTACTTCATTAATGTAATTAATTAAGGTTGAATAAGAAGAAAAAAAATTCTTAATATATGTGTCCATACTTAGGAAGACTTATATTTTGAAATGGAGGGAGTATGATTAATGATGTATTAGATTTTTATGTTTGATTATAAGGTAAGAATCTTTCTCGTATTATCTAAAACTCTTATAATAAACTAGGACGTGACACCTTGAGAGAGAGAGAGAGAATAAACTTGTATAAAAGGAGAGAAATTAGAAGTGGTAGAAGCAAGGAAATTTATTAGAGATGGTGGTGAAAGCAAAGCTTATAACCCATCTATGTTAGTAATAATAGAATGAAAGAAATGAGAATTAATTAAATTCAAGGAGTGGCAACGTTTTCCTTGGCAAGTGGAGCGATTTCTTCGCCCACAATTCCCTCTTCGCTCCCTTCAACGCCCAAGCTCAGTAGCATCGCTTCCCACTTCTTTGCAGGCCCCTGCAAATGCAAAATGCAACCATTAATTACTATATATATCGTTATTTATATATCCATCTCTCACTATTTTCATATATATACCTTCCAAGAGAAATCTTGTGACATGCAGTTGTTTATCATTTCTCTAAATGCAGGCGTGCCGTACACTGCAAGAGCTCTGTCCACAGTCTTGACTATCTTCGACACATCGGCCGGATCAACCGCAGCACACTGCATAATTGCTATATATCTTGACACAAACTGCAAAAGATGATGATGATTTACATATACTAGCTTGATTAGATCATCATATTCATACCTCGACATCGAAAGCTCCCATATGGAATCCAGTGTATCCTTCTTTCACTGTGTCCACCAGACCACCGGTTGAAGCACAGATAGGTATCTGATCAAACAACACAAGAGACATACATTTCATTCACCAACTCTAATCCCATATCATTTAAATGAAATGAAATAGAAATAGAAATAGAAATAGAAATAGAATAGAAACATAGGGATCTTACGGTCCCATATCGCATGGCATGTAACTGGATGAGACCGCAAGGTTCAAATCTACTAGGAACCAACATATAATCAGCACCAGCCGTTATGGTATGGGCCAACGGCACATTGAATTTAGCCACTCCTCTAGCCTTATCAGGGTACATCTCCTCGAGTTGCTCAATCTCCTTCTCGAATTTCTTCTTCCCCGTTCCCTGATACAGCAAGAAGTCTCGTGTCGATCATCATACAAGGTGTTCCATTTTCACCAGACAAAAAATAGTGCTCAGACGACTTACAAGGATGACTACTTGAACATCCATCCCGATAAATTTATGAAGTGCAGCCACAAGAATATCTGATCCCTTTTGTTCTTCAAGTCTGCCTATAAATCCAATAAGAGGAATGTTCCTATCAACAGGCAACCCCACTGATGCTTGAAGAGCTTCCTTCAACAATGGCTTAGCATCCATGACCTGAAACGTACATCCCGGATTTTCAATATTGTAATCTTCAATAAGCAAAACTTAAAATGATATGTAGTTCAAATATTCTTACAGTGGTAATATCAAAGTGATAATCAATGTATTTATCAGTCATTGGGTTCCACTCTTGAGTATCCATTCCATTTACGATGCCAGAGACGGAACAAGTAATGCTACGGAGGATGTTGTCCAACTCAACTCCTTTATCAGGACCAGAAACGAGTTCCTGGGCATAGTAGGGGCTCACAGTTACGACTCTGTGTGATTCTATAATCCCGGCCTTCATCCAGTTAATTTTCCTTCCCTTCACTGGTTTCTCATACCTGTATATAATTTAATCTTTAACACCACTACTAATTTACATCAACACAGAAATAATTAATATTGTTCATACCCATCAATGAATTCAAAAGAGCTCTTGAGTTGATCAGGTAGGTTGAGCTGATAGAAGTCTGAGAATGCGAATCTTCCCTGATACGCAATGTTGTGGATGCACAAGGCAACCTATATATAGTAGCAATGAAGCAAAAAAATGAGATTGAAATATCAGAAGCATAGATGAGTACAACATCATCAATTCTCTCTTCTCACCTTAGCGCTGGTGTAGATTCCTTTAGGTTGGTAATTGGTTTTCAGGTAGCATGGAAGCAAAGCGGTGTGCCAGTCATTAGCAATGAAGACAACATCCTCGCCTACAAATCATCAGGCACGTTAATTTTCACTTAATGTAGCAAAGCAAACAGAGTAACTGATTTTAATTATACCATATGGCCCTGAGAAGTACTTGTTGCTATTTAGATTCAAGACTCTAGGAGCCTCCAACGCAGCCTGGACATTAACAACCGCTATATAAACTGAGATCTCCTCAATAAATAATTTTAATACAGGAGAAAAAACCGACCAGGCACAACAAGCTGAAGCGCAACTGATTATCCTCGTAATCTTCTCCAGCAGAAGGGCCATAGATCTTGGATTTGGTTTTTCCAATGACCTATATATGAAACAACAAACACAATTCAGATCTGGGGAAGCTAATATATAGCGATGGACCGACTAAACAACAGCAGTACTGACCTTCTCCAGGAAAATCGGGTGATCAACAAAAACACGATCAACTCCACGCTTGTAGCAATGGAAGAATCTAACAGTTTCAAGTTTGTCTGCAACTAGTACCTGGAGTTGAGCAAGAACAATAATAGTTAGTAAGAAGGGTGAAGAAGCAAGATGGAAAGAATTTAAGTAACCTCGATAGTGACAGAAGTGTCCCAAGCATCTTTATACTGATCATAACGTGGAGACACAGTCATGACTCTGTGTCCATTTGCGGCCAAGGCAGGAGGCAGCCCACCAACAACGTCACCAAGACCACCGGTCTTGCTCCAAGGCCCGCACTCGGCTGACACAAAAACCAAGCTCATCCCACTTCCACATATGATCTTTGTTCCTACGTGGTTCCATCGTTTAGCACTACTGACTTTCACGTTGCTTCTCATTTGAAGCACCTCCGCCCTCCTCAACCCCGTGTGCCTCATCACTTGAGTCCTCTGCCCAATCTGGGCCAGATTTAACTTGGAATCCATGGAGCTTGCGCCTCCATGGACGTACGATGCAAACTGCATACTCGCCATAACTGCACCTACACCTACACCTACACCTACAAATCACTCTCAAACATTTATTTTCAAATGGATCGGTACACACCACACCTTAGTTAATTAATCGTACACTATGATGTGTATTGATTTAGTTTAGTTAATGGTGGAATCTTTTAATGGATGAACAGAGGAAATAGAGATTGTAATGGGATATAAGACAAGTGTAGTTAGAATTGATATTATATGCCTACTGAAATGAGATTGTAATGGTTAAAAGAGTTGTGACTTGTGATCGGTTGTTAAGTAATGTGGGAATTATATTCATATTTTAATATAACTGCTCTGCTACTAAATCTCTTTCACAGACTAGTTAGTAGTTTTATGTCTCTATAATATAAATCTACATGTTTGCATACAAAACAAAAAACACATATAAAACGTGATTTGAAATAGACACATATATTAAACTATGACAAAAGTATAACAATAGTAATAATATTATTATTTACTTTGTTTTATATACAAATATTTGTATGCACCTCGCTACCGAGCCCGCCTTCCCCGGATTCCAGCAAGAAAAAAGAAAAAATACAAAAAGTATGTAAATAAAATATGAAAGAAGACTCAAAAGTATATGTAGATGTGTGTAGATTTAACTACACATGCAAAAAAATCAGAAATACATTAAATTCTAAATAGTATTCGGCGTATGAATATCAGGAAATATAGGAGTAATTATATTTTGTAACGGATATTCGTTTAAGCGGAAAAGGAAATCTCTTTACTCTGTAAGAGGAAACGTTTGTAACTTCGTATTGATTAATTATCTCTTAAAAAGTATAGAACCTTTTTCTACCCAAATTTGATTTCCGATTTTCTTTTTCTTTTTTCAAAAGAGAATTTTCCTTTTTTTCCATTTCTATGATCACCTGAGTCCAGCCGTCGAAAACCTGAATCCCAGAAACCAACCCACCGTCAATAAGTGGCAGACTGCACTGACTCTAGACAAAAAAAAAAGTCACAATATTCTTTCATCTTCTTCTAATTTATTTATTTTTTCCCCAATTTTTGTAGCCAATAATTCTCTCTCTCTCTCTCTCTCTCTCTCTCTCTCTCTCTCTCTCTCTCTCCCCCCAACCAATCCCTTTCTCCGCCGCGCCATTCTCCTATACCGCCGAAACCGTGATTCCCAGCTGATTTGGTCATAATTTGCTAATATTTCCACTCAATTTTCCTGCAATTGCTCAAATTATTCCGCTTGTTTTGACATTCTATGTGAAATCCTTAAATTCCTGGTAATCTATGGAGAAAAAGAAAAAATAACGAATTGCATGCAAATCAACGAAAAATATACGGCATCGAACAACACAAGAGAAGAAATGTGATAGTGCAAGATGATGAAACACCAACAAACAGATCACTAACGGAGTGTAGTAAAAGAAATGTGATTAGAGAGTGAAGAAAAAAGAAGGTTACCAAATCTGAGAGAAATGGAGAGCTTTGAGCGCGCAGCAGCAGCTGAATTGACTCATCATTCCGAGAAGTGAATCCCACTAATATAACCGTCCTTGCACGACACGTGGCGCGAGGACAGTGGTCAGAGGCGGCCCCAACATTTTTGCTTCACCACAACCGTGAATGTGTACTAGCCTGGGGGTATAATCGGAATAACAGATAAAATTGAGGTGATTGAGTGATGCAATGCAACTAGAGAGATTCAAGATTTTTTCTTGGGAAAATGACTAATTTGATTTCTTCTAAGTGGAATTCACGGATGAAATTCGAAATAAAATTCCCACATGTTTGTTGTATTTGTTTGATTTTGTGCATTTGACCATTTTCGGGATTATGGAATGCCATACTCCACAAAAAAATTAATTCAAATTGTGTGGGGTCTTTCTGAGCGATCAACACATGAAAAATATATACGTTTTGTGTAAGGCTTATATATATATATATATTAATGGATACAAGTGTGTGTAAGGTAAGGGTATATTCTTTTTAATTGAAAAATGTTATTCTTTCAAGTTTCGATCAATTCGTTGTATAAGATTTCTGCAGCCACGAATTCTCTAATTCTTGGGAAACCAATTGCTTGCCTACTCCATGTTAAACCCGAGGTTACTAGTGATTTGTGCTCCACTACAAATTTGATGAATAATAATTAACTCTATTTTGACATATGTCTAGAATACATTTTTATCTTGTTGTCACACCAGCTGTTGCTTGTTAGACAAAAACGTTAACCGTCGAAAATAATAATCTGATTATTATTATAAAAATATGTATTGCTAACATTTTATTTACAACGTTTGATATAAGAAAGAATCTTATACATTTAAAATGATTTAATCTGTTTTCTGAGGTTGAACACCATTTTGTAGTTCTTGATTTTGTCTTATTAATTTTATTTTCTTAGGTTGATTTTTACTTGAGTGGATTTTTTTTATTTCTTTTGGAAGGGACAAGACAAATTCGTTCTAATGTTAACGTGAAAAAAAAAATCACATAAGAATCCAACAATATGGGTCATCATTCTGCCTCTGCCTCGAATTCTATGATGCATTGATGCGGGATATATCATGAAAAAAAAAATGAAAAATGAAGACCTATTATGGAATAACATAAATTTGAGACATATTTTGAGAAAGGCTGAAAATTGGTAACAGGAAACACTATTAACCCAATAAATTAAGTCCTCAGATTGTGCAAAGAAAGTGTTTGCACCAGTAAACTTTCAATCAAGTTTAGCAACTGAATAGATACTGCATTACATCTTATACAAGTTTAAGTGCTACAAGAAGTTTTTTAGCAACTGAATATATATCTTATTTACATGCTCAAACAAAAACATAAAGCCTAATTGGATGCAAATCAACATTCCATGCACCCAATATTTCTCAAATATCCGTCTTAATTTTTGCATCTCCATTCGGAAGCATGTTTTGGGACTGGGCAAATCGTTTGGCCTCCTGCACAAAATTGTAAATGGTCCATTAGCTACAAAAATTGCTTTTCGACATGCCAAGGGAAACAAGTCAATGCTAAAAAGGCAGGGTGTACCCTCAATATTATTTGAAATTCACAGTTATCTAAACTATAAGATTATCATGCATTCACACTAACTTTCTCTAACTTCCTTACCCGAGTCAAGAGGTTCGTACAAGTGGTTTATCTATTCTCACCATATACAGAAAAGCAAGTATTACAAGCTTAATTAGATTCTTCATTAAATTGTAAATGGTCCATAAATTAAGTTAAGCATTTTCTATTCATATCGACGAGTTCTACATACTACGGAAGGAAACTAGTGGTAATGTAGATTAAACCATCAAGTTGGCAAACCACAAACCATGTGCCTATGCCAACAGATATTCTAACTAAAGGATAGCAGCATACTGTGTAAGTCAATCGTCACCAACATCATTATCATGATCATCATAATACAGTATAATGACTACTAACAATTCTAATAAATACAATACTATTATTAATAGTATTACAATGTTAACTGTAATTATAATTGTAATAGACCTAGTAACTGTAATTACTAAATGTGATTGGATAATAGGGTGGTTTATGCCTTAAAACTTGTCAGATTACTTGCATAAATATTGACTGAACAAAACTTGTCATTCATCTGTCATGGGAAAAACTTAAAAAAAAATTAGCTGGGTAACAATGATTTCTATTATTTCTGCAACAGTCAATCCAATAGCAATAGCAGTCTCATCATCGGCATATGGGTAACAATGAAATAGTTCAATAAAAACATACACAATGTGTCTTCAACATTTACACATCATAGCATGCTTCTCAAGATTTCAAGAATGAAAAGTTCCTTTACTCATGCTCTGCTCAATCATAACAGATCAAAATAACATAAAAAGATCATGTGAAAAGAACTGACTTAAGAACTCAGAAACATTGTTGCAGCCTGCATGTTCATAAAAAAAAATACATCCTACAAAAAATATATGTATAATGCACAGAGGAAGCCATAACTATAATAAATATGACTGGTTTAACATGTGAATAAAGAGAAACCAGTTATATAGATAAAACTTACGGCTGCAGATGCTGCTCTTATCTCCCTATAAGTTTCAACTTCGCCAGGAAATGCTTGCTCCAGTTCTTCAAGTAGATGCCTTCGCAGGCCCTGCATCATATAAAGAGAATATAAATTTCTATACAACTTCAGAAATTCAACTCCTGTCCTTGTAAAAAAAAGCAAAAATAAAATGAAAAAGAAAGAAAGGAAAATAAGAAGAGAATAGAAAGAAAAGAAACTATTGCAAAGTTACAGGGCAAATGCACTGAAAATAATGAACCAACACCATCTAAAAACTATATCAAAATCATAGCCAAGTGATTTGGAAACACATTTCTGTTAAGCCAATGGAAGCTTAGATAGATAGATCCCGAAGGATCATTCATAATCGCCTAAATATCGTCACCATATTGGTGTGAGACCAAATACTCTAATGTCCAGAATGAGTTCGGATTGTAATTTTAGGTGCATCATCAAGTGTATAATATATGCCATAGGCCTAAATTGTTAACAGAAGCTCAACCAACATGGAGGAAAAGAAAAAAGGGAATGTATTGAGTAAACGGTCCACATCAAGAAAATATGTATGCCGATCAATGAAGAAGGTATAATATCATTGCGTGAACTGGCATCATATCAATATTTAGACAGTATGTGCAATTAAATTTCAGAAGAATTAAGCACAACCCAAAGAAATAAATATAAGAAATAAAAAAGAGAGGGGAGATAAAATACGAAATGCGTTGTGGAAACGAAGACCAACCTTGAAGGCATCTGTTTTTCCTTTAGTAATCTGGTTCTTAGCAATGCATCCATTCAACATATCCCGTGTAAACTCATCAGGATTCTTCCCATCATCTATCAAACTACATTACAATTCATAGATTCAGAAAAGATTGAACAAACAATGCACACTTTGGCATAATTATTAGAAAATCAAGTCTAAAAACAACTTACTTAAGAACCTCCATGGGCACCTGAATGTTACACTTATCAGCTAATCTTGTCATATTGTCCAATTCCAGTACCAGATTATTCCTAGCACAAGAAATAGAGACAATCACAGTAAAAAATCTATGACAACCAAACGAATCATGATCTCTGCGAACAATATTAATTAAGACCTTTAAAGGAAGTAGTTTTCAAGCATCAATTCGCGAAATACCAACCAATCTGCTAGTTCTCAATATAAATCCCTAGAAACCCCCAAAGAAAATGCAAACGAAAGGGAGAGAAATTGAAAAATGTACAAAAGGAGGAGCAATTACATGCGCTGGAGGAGAGGGAGTTGAGAAGCGACGTTGTAGGAGGAGACGGTGAGGTAAAGCTGGTGGAGGACGCCGAGGGTTTTCTGGATTGAGTTTATGACTTGAGCCAAATTCTGTTTAGGATCGTCAATTGGGGTTGCGGCGGTGGTGGCTGAAGAATCCACAGGCGACGCATCGGTTGATTGCGAGATGTTACAGCCGCCTGCCGTGGCGGTTGCCGCCGTTGCTCCAATATGCGATGAATCCATCTTCCTCCCCAAAAGCTTTAACTTATTACTACTTCAGAAATAAGAAAAACCTAAAGTAAATACCACAATTTTATATAATTAGTAATTACTACAAACTAGATATAGGGCATATGATTTCGGAAAAAAGCTAAATTGAATTTTTCTACAAATAACCGATAACTGAAGATGGAAAGAATAAGAAAACTGAAACAGTATCCTATTCCAACATGGTAATTTGAATGCAACTATGAATCTGAAACATAAAACCCCCAAAATGCAGAAATCCAGCAACTTCAAGACGAAAACTGGGAGAGAGAAGAAGAAAATATAACAATAAAATAGAGAAACAGAACTGTCCGCGGAAATGGCAGATCGAGAGGAGAAAATTCACCTTTAAAAACGAAAAATCTCCGCGGCGGCGAATGTTTGGAGATCGAGAAAACGGAGACGACGACGAGCTGTCCAAATAAATTATTTGGGGGAAAATATAAAATTTAAGGTTGAATTTGATTTCCTGCGATAAAAGGAAAGTGTGAAATTTCGTTATAAGCAATTGGGAATGTGTTGGGCCTAATTTAGTTTTCACAATTGGATAGCCCATTTAATGCTGGGCCTTCTTGGATTGGCTTTGAAATCTGACTATAATATTGCAATGGGTTTCTAGCAAAATAAATAGGAAATTAAAAGACCAGAGTTATTGGATGATCTTTAAAAAAAAAAAAGGGAGTTTTGGTGATTTCTGGTCTTTTTTATTTTTACAAAAAGACTAACAATTCAATTATTTAAAAAAAAGATAATGCATTGTTTATTTTAGAAACTAATTCAATGTTCAAATCACACATTTTTGTACCGAACTTTTGAACGAAGTAACAAAAATATCAATAGTCGAACTTTTTGGGCTTAAAAAACGTGGTCAAATATGCATTTGAAGTTAAGAATATTACTAACTTTTGCTAAGTGAATTTAGATATAGGAATCCGTACATTGCTGATACATTGAATTTAAAAGTCTCGGATTTTTGTTAAATTATTTAAAAGTTGTTACCGAAATATTAATTATCGGTTTAAATATTAGAGTAGTATTTTTTAAATTATCTTAACTGTTAGAATATTTTGGTATATTTTCCCTGTAAAATGACTAAAGGGTATTTTCGGTTATTTGCCTGTAAGTAAGTGCCTAAATTAACCTTACTTAATATACTTTTTGGTGTAGAAAAATGTGCTTTTTGTTAAAAAAAAATATAAAAACCACGCATAGACCTATTGTAGTCATTTATTTGTGTTGGGATATTCAATTTCTTGGCGGACAACTTTGGTAGAAAAGCTTAAAACGTCATTTACATCGCATATAACTAAAAAATACCAAAACATCATTTACGCTCAAAAATAAAATAGGGGGGAGTATTATTTTATGCTTAAAAAAGCATTGTCATAGAAAAGCATCATCTAATTTATATGGAAGCATATATCATTTGGAAAATTAATCTTGAACCGTATATAAATCGGGATGAGATCCAGTGTACTATAATTTTCTTTGTACTACCGTGTCCCATCCTTATATCTATTATTTTAAAAATATATTTTATACAATTTTTTGTATTATAATACTATAAAAATATTAAACTTTTATTTTAAAATATTAAATTTTAAAAAATTTATATACCCTAACTTATGGATTTATCAACCCTAAACCCTAAATTATGAACCATTAAGTGAAATTAAATAATGGAGTGATAAATAATTATACATCCTAACTGAATGAAACGAATCCTTATTAATAATGAAATTGAAATTGAGGAACAAATATTTAATAAATCAAAGAAAAATGAAAGTGGGATATGAAGTGCGACATCAAATATGGGACATTGGATAAAATGAAAGTGGGATATGAAGTGCGACATCAAATATGGGACATTGGATCGAAGTGTTGTAGACAGTGTTGTGAAAACCGGACCGGACCGGCTGGTTTGAACGGTTTAACCGCGAACCGGTCATGGGGACGGTCCGGTTTTCATATTTTTGCAAAGTTCTAAAAAACCGATGCGAACCGCTTAAAATCGATAAAAAACCAGTGAACCGGTGACCCAGTGAACCGGTTTTAATTAATTTAAATAATTATACAATGAGTAAAATGATAAAGGTGGGATTTGAACTCATGACCATTAGGTTGGTAGACTAATACAACAACCAACTACACCAATTTGACACTTTTGATATAAATTATGTGATTAATTGATTTATTATTATTATTATTATT
>JAYJMF010000091.1:556035-572523 GCA_036873715.1 Salvia sclarea
AAAGAATCCAATACTCAAAAGGCAAGATAAGCTCGTGCATATCTCCTAGATTTCTTTCCTTATTTAACCCGCCGCCACACTGTTCAGTTTCACAAGAACACGGACAGGTACTCTCTGGATCTCGAGCATGTGTCTAATGTAGAACACTGTCTGGAACACTCTCTGGCTCGAGCTCTTCATCAGATGCACATCGGAATATCCTCTTCTACATAATTGACAAACTGATGAGTATTGCCATACTCTTTCAATAAGTATTTATAAAAAAATCATGTTGAAAATTATTGGAAAAGAATATTTCATTGAGTTATTTATTTCATGAGATTCTAAAAGTAATTTACTGTGTATAATAATTTTTTTTCTTAAACTTATTTATAGCACTTTTTAAAAGTTACATAAAATAAATTTCCCGAAAATTGATCCAAAAAGTATTAATATAATGACTGTAAATTACTATTAAAACTAAATGAATTATAAATTTCTATTCATTCTATTTATGTACGAGTATAAAGGGGTGAGTTATCGTGAGAAAGCTCCTTATTATAAGAAATAAGAATTAAAATGTACATTTGCACATTTTTCATATATATATAACATAATCTGAATTATTATGCTGTACAAAATATTAAATATGTGCGTATATTACATACTTCATATAGTTTCGTAGCACACAAGGATAATTTATTTATTTTTATAGATGTTAGTATGCACAAATAAAATTACAACTATATTATACAAACTTACTTATTATCAACCTTCAATCCGCTTCACACGAAAAATATAGTCATCCCAAATTAATTTGAACCATGGATCTACTATAATTCAAAACTCATAGTCATCCATATCCTACCAAAATTTCCTTTTTTAGACGATTCATCTCCCATAAATATGCACCTCTTCAACATTTCAACAGTTGAGTTAATTATATTGCTAATTAATCGAGATAGACAACCTGCAGCTGCATAGCTATTTACCTAACTAGAACAATCTAAAACTATGATAGACTAGTACATGTGTTCCTGTACGATCAAAAGTAAATCCACGTCATCCAATTAATTTTCTCAGTCACATGGGATAATCATGCTTAAGAGGGGATAATTAACAAGCACATAATGGTTGATTCTAGAATATGCACTCATGCATACAGCAGTTTGGGTGGTGGAGATTCTCAGCAAGGAAGACAAAAGTACATAAAATGATAAAATTTTATTAAACGAATAAGTACATCTACTTTTCAAAAATTATAAAAAGAAAAAAAAAAGTGCAAGTTGATCTGAGAGGCTATAGATCATCTTAGAATAAATAAGTTCGTCAGAGAATTGCAGTGGGATCTAGGGATTAAAATAAATAATTGTACAAGTGATTCATTAAATTTTTAGACTTACTCTATAAGTGCTCAAAGTTTGTAAGTTTTGTCGAAATGATATATGTATATATTACTTGCGAATTCAACAAGAAACTTGTGAAATTATTGCACGACGAGAATAATGCACTAACGTATACTATATTTTTGCATTGGATCTAATTAATACAATAATTATATACATTCAAGTGATATAGCAAAGAAGATTAATATTTTAATAATTTATAGTGGAGTACTTGCTAAGATAAAACCATGGCAATTGGCACATAAATGGATGTGAATGATGCATCGTAGCCGCGTATATATTCATGCAAATTATAATATTCAAACAATTAATATATGTTGAAAAAGTTAGGATTAGTGGTAGCTGAGCAAATAATCTCTGAGCCTCGGCGTCAAATATTGCAGACTTTGTGAACAAAAAGGTGTGGTTAGTGGTGTCCAAATGATTTCTTCAGCCCCACTAATTACTTTCTACAATTAAACTATAAGTTTGAATAAAATTAATCTTCATTTTGTCTTTCGTTTAGCTGATCATACTTTTATATTGACTTAAATCATCAAAAAGCTTAATTAGGACTGATCTTTGCAGATTTCAACTCTCCTACGGAGGTCGTACTAATAGCTAACTCGTGATAGCTGCCTTTTTTTTGGTCGGTTTAGTGCTTTCCATCAAATCATATACCACCCATTAATTAATGTTAACTCAAAAAAACCATCATGTTTGATGAGTTGTTAATTAATTAATGCCGTGTCCTAATTTTGTTATTCAGGAATAACAATTTTGGGAAAATTGTTGGTGGAATTGTTAGTAAATTATAACGAAATTGTATATACAATTTAATACTCCTACTAAAAGAAACAACATACTATAATCTTTGCAAGATAATTCCAACGACCCAAGTAGAAGTTATATATCATCTTTCTGAGATTAGTTAATTAGTTGGATAAATTGTAAATGAATATAGAAAATATATATAGTATATATTAATTTAAAATTCTTTCGTGAAACCTACTTTAAGTACTCTACAATAACTTGTACATCCTTTTTACTACATTATTTTTAAATAAATATATATTATATGAGTAGATATAGCTTTAATTTGTATTTTAAAAAATACTATGGTTAAGGTTATATACTTATATTTAAATGTAGCTTTGGTATTTAACAATTCAGTCTCAGTATATAGTAAAAGCATTTCGGACATGGATAGAGAAATAAAGTTAAAATAGAATACAAATCTTACGCATTCGTTACCGAGTAGTTAAAATAATAAAAATTAATATATTCATTATGAGGGGCAATGGTTAGGGATAGCATGCATATCAACAAAAACTAAAATGAAGATCCTATTTTTATTCAAAAATAGTTGACGAAGTTAGTTGTCTGTGTTATGTTTATGAGGAAACATAATTATAACGTGAATTCGAATCTCTTTCTACTTATGTTATATGCTTTGGAAAATTCAGAATGTGAATCGTCACAATCCACAATGAAAAATTAGGAAATTTTAATGAATTCTCTTAGTAATTTACTTGAATATATATACAAAAACCAAATGTGTTGTTCTATTTGACATTTGGCGTGGTATATAACCCAAATAATTGCACTATCCGAGTTCCCCGGTCGCACGTCTAAGGCCAAATAACAAATGAACCAAACATAAGCACTAGGAACAACACGTATACATTAATTAACACAAAATTGGGCAAATATTAAAGTAGGTAATCAATTAATTTTTGGTTTGAAAAAACTCAAACATCATTAGCATTTCTCTTTCAACCAAACATGCTTAGTTTTTTTATTCTTATGCAATTATCATTTATTGATTTATTTGAAGTTGAAGATATTTTGATATGAATTAACGCAAGCAAATATCGTGCTCACTAAAAAAGCTCACAAAAGGTGAGAGACACCGTCAAATCCCAAGAGCCGGTGAATCCTGCAAAAGGAATTTTTTATGCTAGTATTTTTGAAAATTATCTTCTCCTTTGGATAATAAGTCTACTTCATATATTTTTTTTTTCTTCTCTCTCTGTATATAAGCTATTGTATTGCGAAAATTCGAGCTTAATTATAGATCAAAAGATGGTACAAATTTATTTTTAGCTAAGAGACGTGATTTATCTCCACCTATATAGATATCAGCTATATATTGGGTCCCTTGAGTTTTAATATTTGAAGTTCTTTAATTTTTCTTTATTAACCAAAATATATTTAAATATGCCTCTAAATAATAATATCAGTCATATATAATTAGAAAAAGAATTGCAAAAGACTAACGCATAATATCAAATATGGTTACAAATTTCGAGAGACTTCCTTAAGTCATGTCATGTCTTTGACTTTACATGGAAAACAAATTATAGATGGTACTCTTTCTACTGATGGACTTAATTTACTCTGTATACAAAACAATATATATTTTAATATATTATTGTATAAATTTTAATAACATAATCGGTATTATATAATTTTAATCATATATTAGTAATTAGTAAAAATATTGGTCATAAAAAAAGAATATGCCCCCTCCGTCCCACGAGAGCTCCTTTCTTTTAGACACAGTATTTTCGGAGAATTGAAAATTAAGTAGTGTAGAATGGTGTAAAGTGGTGACTAGCAAAGGTGTCCCAAAAAAAAAATAGGTCAACTCTCGTAGGACACTCCGAATAGAATACGAACCAATTCTCATGTGATTGCAACCAGATATTGCTTTTAGAAATGAACATCAATAACATTTTGCAACGTTTTTTTCCTTTAACAAAAATGGGCTATCTAGTCGCCTTTGAATTGATAAGATAAAATTGCCAAATTCAACAAATGTGCTAGACAAGAAAAAATATCAACATCCTATTTTGACACGTTCATATGTACATAGATTGGTCGGCATCTGAAAAGGATCCTTATAAAACAAAAAATTCTATTTGTATGGCAATGATATTATCCAATATCCCGATCCATTTCTTATAGCTATATGTTAACAATTAACATCATTTTTGTTGTTTCCTCAATTTTTCATGATTGTAAAATGTTTAACCGAATCTAGTGATTAATTTAGATCTCGTCGCTCTCTCAAATATAAACGACGAAAACTTCATTTTCTGGTAACGCCAAAACCTTGAGGTCAATACTTAGAGATTTAAGTGAACAAAGAGAAAATATTTCGACAGTGCTAAATACTTTCTTTCCATAGTGACTTAAAAAGAGTAGCATCATTATATTGGTTTGGTATCACTAAAGCTAGCCATGTTCACTTGTGCCTATAAGAGGATTACAAAATTAAATTATCCTTTAATAATTTGTATTTACATAAATAATTTTAATTTTAGAAATTTAAAACCCTTATAATGGGATCCTAACCCTCTATGCGCACCACTATACTATTGATACCCAATGCTATGACTATGAGCCTATATCACGTTCCAAAATAAATAGCTAGCATTCAAAAGTGCAATTACTTCCACAATTTTCAAATACACAAAAGTAGTTAATCTATAGCCTAACTACACGCATATTTCCCATGTGAGACGACCTTAATTAATTTCTTTTCAAGGACTTTGTGATAGGATTTATATTGTTACTTTATCTATTTAAATGAAAATGAACATGGCATATAAAGTAAGCATGCACCGAAGTTAGAGAAGCAACGCTATTTATTATTGCAAAGAACAAATTGACTTTGATAACCATAAAATGTCTTCCATCATCTCTCATTTTGACAACAAATTGAATTTGATAACCAAAATTGGCCACATGCTTATTTATACGTACGTCTCTATATATTTGAATTCGGCGCTGTTACATCTTACATAAATATCACCGTCACGTTATACATCATCGACTCATCGTATCGTACAAAAATACGCGGTCTCATGTATAAGTACTGCAACATATATATGTACATATTTACTTACCTAGCTAAATTTAAAACCAAATTAATTATATATAATGTAATATAATTAATTAATTATATATATATTAATTTTGTCTATTGCTACTCCCCTTCTCCGGCGAGTCGTTAATCTCAACCACCACGTGATCGACGTCGCCGTCATCAACGGGGCCGACAATTCCGCGGTGAAGCACCGGCGGCGGCGGTTTCTCGATTTTTGACTTAGTCTTCTTGAACTCCGCTTTTCGGGAAAGTTCATTGACCAAGAGCGAGATTCGGTCAACGCAGTTAATGATGTCGATGAGTACGGACGCGATGACGAGTAGCGGCGCCACTTGCTGCAAATCCGGCTTCGACGGCAGCGAGGTGTTTTGTAGCATCGTTTTCAGCCGATCGACCGCCGATTTGGCGTTTTGCGCGTGGCTCTCGGCGGATTGTGGCGGCTGCCGCATTTTCTTGATCGCGGCGGCGGTCTCACTCATGGCCTTGCCGGATTCTACGCTCATCTCGATGCACGCCTCTCGGATTCTCGTTTGGAATTCTGAGGTTGCCTGATTGAATGGATTGACCAGTCTCTTTTGTGTCAGATATCGAATTTGTATTTACTGTAGCATTTTAGTGTACCATATAATTTACATTAATGTAACTTATATAAATTAAATTGATAGCATATGACATACCGTTGTAATAGGTTTTGAATTAGTGTATGCATTTAATGACTCTATGAGGCATGCACATTCCCTAGTTAGACCTCCAATCTTTAAATATTGCTTCCATGGATGGTTGAACTTAAACCGACCGTGAGGAGGCTCCCACCATGCGAAATTTGCCTGTTACATTAACAAATTATTTATATACATTAGAAAATCCAAATCGACACTTCCCCGAGATCCTTAATTTTATGTTTCCTTTAATGATATCTGATTCTTTTGTTGGATTATAATATTATTAATCAATATTCATCTAATTTTACAAATGGTCAATGAAAGTGGAAAAGAAAAATCTGGCACGACAATTAAATTACGTACGTATTTGAAAATAAATTGAAGTCGTTTAACTATTATCTAAAGAATGTACTTACCAATGATTCCTCCGTGGCCTTAGAATTAAGCACGCTTTTGTAGCCTTTGAGAAACGATTTCTCCACATTCTTGGCGCCACCCGAATCCTTGCTACTCTCATCCCCAGCAAATGTTAAAAGCTCACCTCCAAATCCTATAAAATAATTAAAGAAAAAGTAAGATTAGAAAAAATTAAGCAGTAAAACAAGGCACCACTTTAATTCGCAATCGCAGAGAATAACGTGACCGCCATTGCCATTGTCCCCTACAAATCAATTAATTCTAACAAGAAAAAGACACAAATTAAATCAAGGAAAATAATACCTTGTAAAAAAGCAGCAAGCTTTTCAATATTTGCAGCAACCAAAAAGTGCAAATCCCGACCCGCCCAAACCGGGCAAACGAATATGGATATGATCATACAAGTCGCCCCGCCTATGAGAATCGTGGAGAGCCTCTGGTGGGCCAGCTCCAATATCTGCCCGACCCGATAACCCGACACGGCCACAAGGCTGAAAGTCAGTATGAATATCAACACCCCATAATCGTATCTCCTCTTCACGTTCGGGAAAAACCGCGTGAACGTAGAAACCGCAGCTGCATTTGCATTGTCAAGATCAGACAACGTAAATATGATGAATAATTATTTAATAAACTTTTACCTAGAGAAAAAACCATGAGCCCCAGAAGCACGGGCTCTCCCTTCTCGCCGCAGACACTCGCCAGGTACTCGGCCCCGACCCCTAAAGCGCCGGCTAGCAGCGTTGCGCAGCCTCTGTTTATGCATTTTGATAGGGTTCCGCCTAGAACCGTATAATATTATGGTTCAAACTCAAAAAAATATTTGATTTTGTTATGTGCAGTAATAGTAATAGTATATTAATGCTTACCGACAGTGAACTCAAAGACGACGACGACAGTTAAGATTGCCCACATTCCGGCCTGTCCGAAGCCGTCGTAGAGTGGTCGGAAGTAGTAGAAGAAGGAGACTAGTGTCAAGGCCAATCCCACTTTGGCTGAGTGTATGATCCTTCTTGGATCTTCCTCTCCCACTTTCTTTATTTTGGTGAGGAATTGCGCCGCGTTTGAGTAGAGTTTTGCAGGAATGGAGGTGATGTAATCCCATGAAGATTTAAGGGTTGATTTCTCTTGATTTTGTAAGTTCATCTCCATGATAAAAGCAGGCACAGGTGTGATAGTGATGGAGAGAACCTCAAGAGATATAATAGACTGCCTCTGATGGAGATGGTGATGGTGATGGTGATTGTGAGCTACTCAGCTTGCAATTAACTTATATATATAGGCAAACTCAGATATCATAAGTGTGTGTGTGTGTGTGAGAGAGAGAGAGAGAGATGTAATTTAGTGACCTCCCCACTTTTAAACAACTTTAAAGTGGTAAGAGTTTTTTCCTATGTCCTAGTTTGATTACTTTTTAGTATATTTCATTAAATTTTGATATCCTTTCAAATTTACATTTCTTTAATACTTTTACCATATATGTAACGGACTATCAAATAAATTTTTTATGTTTTAAATTATGAAAATTTGCATATATACAATACATAAGTGTGCATAGTAAATTAAATTGTAAAAGTTACTCCATAATTGTTCCACAAAAAAGCGGGGCCATTTACTCGCACGCAGGCAAAACTTGAATCTAGGATCACTCGCTAGAGGATAATCTTTAAGTGCCTCAGCTTTGCCATATGAGCTAGGCCTCCTCAGTGTTTATATGATATTCACTTAATTAAGGCTAATATTGTTTTTATGGATGTTTGATCCTAGCTAGTAATTATGGTGACAAAAATAGCTATTGCACAATCATCAAAACTAAGAAAACTAGTATATATTTTTCGGCGAAGGTGGATTTTTATCCTGTATCTGGACTACATTTTATTTACTAAACTACAGCTTTCCTATTATTTTAAACCATAAAAATACTTAACTTTTAACAATTGTTTAATTGCTCTTATCTAGTGCTGTTTCCCACCACTTGTCTGAAATAAAACACACTTTCACACTCACACCCGCACTAGATACAGACCATATACATTCATTAATCTTGTATTCAGTATTACTATTAGAGTAAATTAATGTGAAAATAGGCTCATTTTCATTTTAATGCATGTGCGAAGATAAAAAAATATAAGAGTTACTTTTTATGTTGTTTTTTTTCTTTTTTGACGGCAAAGTACTTTTTGTTCATATTCTATGTTTTAAGATTTTTTACCCTAATTAGTAATTCCGAAAACTGACAAATTATTAGTATTAGTTTCATATTTACATTTTTCTTATATAGCTCACATAAATTAAACGATTTAAAGATTTCAATGCTTTCCTCAACCTCAAATTTCATGCGTTTTCCCGGCAGATATTCCGGCAACTATCCGGCAATATTTATTTGCGGTTTGTTTGATAGTGTGAATTTAGCTTGATTAATTTTTCATATAATTCTTGTATTTCCAATTGTAAACGTGTACAGTACTTTTCATTTTATAGGACTAGATTTCAGTTGAAGATTTTAACGATCTCAAATTTTCGGAGGTGGAGTTCGCAATTTCGTCGAATTACTTCAAGTTTTAATAATGAATTAATTATCAGTTTTGTTCCTCGTATATGCTTAAAGTATGTAATCTTGTGTGTATTTATTAGAACTTCAAATTTATCGTTTAGTGTTTCTGGGAGATGTTCTTACTTTCACAAATAAACGTAGTAGTAAAATCAAGAAAACGAACACGACCTGAATTCGTGATATAACATTTGAGAAGGTCAATTCATGAGCCAAACTCGGTAATTAATCATTAATTACAGTTATAAAAAAAAAAAAAAAAAAAAAAAGCAATTCCATAGTCATGAGGTGAATGCAATTCGTGGATTGCCTCATTTATACGTAAATAATTTATCGAGAAAGCAAGTAATTGAAAAGTAAGAGAAATACATTTCGTTGACCATTTTTTTTTTAAAACCTAAATTCAAGAGTTTATCTGAATTAATTCGTAAATTGTCACCAAATTAGGTAGCCTTTAATTATGTATTTCAGGAATCTACATTGCTAGCACTCCCTTTTTCCTTGCCAAAACATTTTGAAATTAATTAGAAGTTTACTATTGAAATCAAGGCAAAAATTTGACTATAATTGTTAAAGTGGTTATTTAATTTAGAGTGGTGCTATTTGGCCACATTATGACCATCAACACAAGAGAAGATTATTTCAAGTGTTAAATATCAAATAAAATTAGTTTATTTTAAACTTTAAATTATATTTATACTCACCAATTTTTATTTCCTAACTTGAATATCAAATTAAAAATCATATTCTTCAATTTACGAAGTACAATAAAAGCTAGAACATTAGTTATATCAAAATCATATTTTTGAATTTGCGAAGTTAAATGAAACCTAGAATGTTAGCTAGATTAAAATCATATTCTTGAATATATAAAGTTAAATAAAAATTAAAAAATAGTAGTAATTATTAATTCATATTTATGATAGAAACAGTCAATCCATTTTTATTTCGATCCAAAAAGTTTAAGTGAATCGACTTCTTTTTCTTCATTGAAGCAATTTGTGGTCACCCATAATATGGCTCCATAGATTTATTCCTTAATTTATAACCTCTTGTTTTCACTGTATAAGAAAGACTATTAATTATAGTTGTCTCTTGAGTAATTATATACTCCCTCTATTTTATTTAAATAATATTTTGAGCTCGTGCACTATTAAATATCAATAAAAAATATATTATTTAATGCTAATTTATTCTTAATAACCTCAATTATTTTGGTGTCTCCTATAGAATAATTATCAAGTAAATGGAAACAAACTTTGACGAGATAAATAAGAGTATATCATTGAAATATAGGAGTGAGTATGTAGTAAAAAAAAATATACCAAACCATACTCATTTTTCAAAGCTATTTTTATCAATTGCTGAGATGTATATCCTTTGCATATTTAAAATTTATTGTTTTATATTCAAATATAAGATAGGTAGCGGTTCATACGACAATAATACTCTTTATTACTCTAACTTACTACTTAGAGATGTAACAAATTAAATTATAGATTTTATAGTGTTATCCAAATATTCCATTCCTTTTTGAGCATCCTCTTACAATAATTGCAAGTTTCGGCAGATTGCCTAAACCGGTTGAATTTGTGGTTGAGTGACGAGAAATGATAAATTGTGAGGTAAAAGGGGAAAATATATTAAATGTATATATTATAGTACTATGATGTATGAAGGAATGTGCGATTGTCAACTAGAATTAATGATAAGTGGACTTGAGTCTCGAAAACGTACGGCTCACATAAATTCCTTGTACGGAAACCTAGGAATGCAACGCTTCCCCACCTATCATCTCAAAAAACGCTTTTGTAACAAATAATGTTGCTCAAATCTTACATCAAATTTCGTCAATCTTCACACATAGTATATAAATTAAGAGATTTTCGATTACTTGGTATTAGATTGATCTTAAATTAATTTTATTACAGGAGGGATGCAATTATTTATAAGCAATTAAGATTAATCTTATGTGGATTATTTCGCAACCAAATACCGGGTATCATATCATGAATTTCTAATTAAATCATGTCTAATCCATTAAATAAACACAATCATATAATATTATTTAATGATTTAGTGATAGTTTCCACGATATTTCCTAATTTTTTTTATTTGGTTTTAAAATTTATTGTATTCATGGGTGGAGTGAATTGAGCAGAAGGGGAGGATACGACAATTCTGCTGATGTTTTCCCGTTGAAAAACTTCTTCCCTTTTTCTCTTTTGGAGTTCTTTTTTACCTTGCATTTATGTTTTATCGATTTGAAATTTTGAACAGCTAATCAATCACTCTGTTCTCAATTCCAAAAAGTAAAATAAAATAAAAAAATCATTCTGTTCTTCTTTTCATCTTTAAATTAATTACTATACTTTGTTCATATGTTTAGCTTTCTAGGCTTTTCTTGATTACGTAGAAACTTCTGTGAAAGGCCATTAATCTCAAATTTCAGTAGCTACTTCATTCAGATGTTCGATTACAAACTTATGCTATCGATTATTATGAGTTGATCCGGTCCGTATATAGATTTTGACTAGTTAGAATTGTCAAGATTAATTTTCACGTTGATTAATATACTTTTAATGATTGTATATTTTGTTTTTATATTAAATAAGATCTTTTATTACATTATATCTATTATATATTCTTTTTTTTTTTTTGAAAAAGGAAATGGTCAATAAAAGGAAACAGAGGAGCACAAGCAATGCTCCCAAAGAGTATAGAAAAAACAGCCATATTATATAAATAGATTAACGAAATACTGCAAATTCTAAGGTTTAGATATGCCAAATATTATGGTATATATTTTCCTTATATAAATCTTAAATCCTAAGTTATATATCCTATTATATGTCCATGATCTATAAATATAATAAAAGACGTCACATATAAATGCAATAGAAGATCTAAACTCTTATACTATATAAATATATTTTATATATTATGGTATACTATTTGATGAACGGTACATAGATATTGGGAGGAAATGTATTAAAATAGTCATTCTCATATAATAAAAATAAAAATTGGCTCGTTAATATAAAACGATAAAAACAATCTATTATTTTGCGAATTTGAACAAGTGAATTCGTGAAATTGTATTTGTACACTCCATTACACTTTATGGGCCTGTTAGGATTGTTAAACTGAAGCTAGTTGGGCTTTATCAACTCAAGGAAAAGAGAGAAAAGAAGAAAAGATAAATGAGGAAAGTATGAACTTCAAAATAGGGTCGAATGTAAAAAGAATCAAAGTTGTATTTAGTTTTCCCGGTTGATAATTTTGGTTTCTGATTCGGTTTTGACTTTTGGTTTACAATTTTAGTTTCCGGTTTGATTATAATCAAAAGACTAAAGTATAAGATGACAGTTGTTTATTAATAATTATTACTATTATTGTCAAAGAAAATTCCAGCCACACTACATGTGGACCTTTGTACAGACCAACCTGAAATACATCTCAATCACTATGATTTTGACATATTTTTAGATCATTATCCAATATATCAATATAATTTTCATATACGAATTTACTGATTAATATAGCTTCTGCGAGTGTGTAACTAACTAATCTATTTGGCATAATTAAGCTACCAAGTCCGCGAAATCCAATCGTCGAGTGTAAGATATTTAAGGGATGTAAAAGTAAATCAGAAATTCACTAATCCATTTAAATACTAATAATAATTAGGGAGCTATGGCGAAAAAATAACTGATCCAACTTGTGCAGTGGGCCGACTTGAAAAAACTGGTCTCCTTTACACTACATCCATTCATAGCTTTTTATGACACTTCCTACTAAAAAAAAAAAGTAAAGAAGAAAAATTAAATTCATATTCCCCTTACTTCACGATCGAGTCTTGTGCGCCAAGCCACAAATGAGATAGAAATATAAATACGATATAGTAGTAGTATTATATAGATAATATCCATTAAACAAGATATAGAATTATATCAAAATTCATCCCTTTTCCCTTTTATAATATTGTTACATTTTGAAATCAAATGAGAGAATTTAAATTCTCTCATTTCTCATTATCTTCTCCTATTTTTTAATTGTGTGGTAACTTTTCTAACTATAATTTTGAAATTAAAATATAAAATATTGTCTTTCGTAGACACTTTGAATATTATATAATAAACTTATTTAGGTAATACGTCGCTAAAGTAAAGCAAATAGAATTGATTTTATATTGTGGTGGTTTCATGAAGTATAAAACTAATAAAATTAGATTGGATTGTGAATATATATACAAATTAATAGTTTGATTTGATTCTTAAATTTTATCTAATTAGGAAAGTGTTCTCAATATATTAGCTAACTCTAACACCTCTAAACATATATAGCAGTAAGATAAGTATATTTCATTGTTACTTTATCTTCTTTTATTTTTCTATTTTTTTATCACTATTTTTTTCCTGTTACTTTATCTATTTAATGGAAATAGCATATAAAATAAGTATGCACCGAAGTCAGAGAAGCAACTTTATTTATTCTATTGAAAAGAACAAATTGATTTTGGTAACCTAATAACTGGAGGCTACATAAACTTCCCGTTGTTGCTTCCTCTTAGTATTTTTTATACTATTATGTATATATACTTAATCGACCATTACAAAAATGCATGGTCTCTCATGTATAATTACTGCATGCGACATATGTATATTTATACCCTATATCACCTAAATTTAATACAGTCATATGTATATATAATTAATTTATTATATACTAATTAATTATATATATATATCTAGCTCTAATGAGCAGTACTCTTCTTCTCCGGCGACTCAGCGGCGGCCGAGTGAATCTCAACCACCACTTGATCGCCGCCGTCAGCAGCGACGGGGTTGACTTTTCCGCAGTGAAGAACCTGCGGCGGCGGCGGACTTGTTGACTTGAAACGCGCTTTTCTTGAAAGTTCACTAACCGACAGCAAGATTCGGTCAACGCAGTTAATGATGTCGATAAGTACGGATGTGATGACAAGTAGCGGCGCCACTTGCTGCAAATCGAGTTTCGACGGCAGCGAGGTGTTTTGTAGCAGTGTTTTCAGGTGCTCGGCTGCCGATTTGGCGTTTTGCGCGTGGCTCTCGGCGGATTGCGGCGGCTGCCGCATTTTCTCGATCGCGGCGGCGGTCTCACTCAGGGCCTTGCCGGATTCTATGCTAATCTCGATGCACGCCTCTCGGATTCTCATTTGGAATTCTGAGGTTGCCTGAGATTGACCAGTCTTTTGTGTCAGATATCCAATTTGTGTTAATTTTGAGGATTGAATTGCTAGTTAGGTCTATTATATAGGTACCGTCTTAAGATGTTCTAAATTGGTGTATGCTTTGAGTGAGTCGATGAGACATGCACATTCCCTGGTGAGAGCTCCAATCTTTTCATATTGTTTCCATGGATGATTGAACCTGAACCCACCATGAGGAGGCTCCCACCATGCACAATTAACCTGTCACGTTATCAAATTACATGTATTAAATACATGTTTACAATATATATGGCTAGGAAATTAATAGACGTCGAAGGATATATATCCTGAATTTGGATGCATTTATTTATTTTAATAAATAAAATTTTTAAGTGATCGATGTACGTATGACACCAAAATGGCGTCTATTATATAATAAAATAAAATAAAATGCAATTATATATTCCGTAGTCACTATGTACTCACTAATAATTCTTGTGAGGTCTGAGAATTGAGCACGCTTTTGTAGCCTGTGAGAAACGATTTCTCCACATTCTTAGCGCCTGTCTCTATCTCACTTTCATCCACACTAAACGTCAAAAGCTCACCTCCAAATCCTAAACACACACATAAAAATGATAGTTAACATAATAACGTTAAGATTAGAAAAGCAGTACTAAAACAAGCCACCGCTTTATTTAACGCCGATATTTATTAACGTGACTGCCAACAAATGAGATCGATCTCTATTGAATTTATGTGTCCCCTACAAATAAATTCTTTTGAAGAAGAAAAAGAAGGAGAAAATACCTTGTAGAAAAGCAGCAAGCTCTTGAATATTTGCAACCATGAGATAATGCAAATCCCAACCCGCCCAAACCGGGCAAACGAATACGGATATGATCATACAAGTGGCGACTCCTATGAGAATCGTGGAGATCCTCTGGTGAGCCAGCTCCAATATCTTCTCCACCCGATAACCCGATACCGCCACAAGAGTGAAAGTCACGATGAATATCATCACCCCATAATCGTATTTCTTCCTCACATTAGGAAAAAACCGCGCAAACGTACAGACCGCAGCTGCATTTGCATTCACACGCGTCATTTCATGTAAATATCTGACGTTGAATAATTATTTAATAAATTTGTACCTAGAGAGAAAACCATGATCCCGACAAGCTCAGGCTGGCCCTTCTCGCCGCAGACGTCGGACAGATACTCGGCCCCGATGCCTAGGGCGCCGGCCACCAGCGTTGCGCAGCCTCTGTTTATGCATCTCGATAGGGTTGCGCCTACGATAATAGTAGTATTAATTTGTTTCAAATGTTAATAATATAGTGTAAGCGAAATGAAAGTTTTACTATTATTATTTTGTTATGCATGTGTAGTAATAGTAATAGTATAGTTGTTACCGACGCTGAACTCGAAGACGACGACGACGGTTAAGATGGCCCACATTCCGGCCTGTCCGAAGCCGTTGTAGAGTGGTCGGGAGTAGTAGAAGAATGAGACTAGTGTCAAAGCCAATCCCACTTTAGCTGAGTGTATGATCCTTCTTGGATCTTCCTCTCCCAATTTCCTTATTTTGGTGAGGAGTTGCGCTGCGTTTGAGTTGAGTTTTGTAGGAATGGAACCCAATGAGGATTTCTCATAGTTCATCTCCATGGTGATATTGGTTATGCTGATGTTCAGCTTGCAACTTATATATATAGTGAAGGGATGATAGTGATAGTGATAGTGTGTGTGTGTGTGTGTGTGAGAGAGAGAGAGAGAGATTTAGTAGTGAAATGTGAAGTAATTTAGAGGATAGAGATGGCTTTATAATTAACTTTTACACAAAGTGGGGGAGTTTCTTACTATCTTTCATATTAATCGAAGCAAGCTTGAAACATCTAGTATATATGAAAGGTTTCAAACTTGCTTAGTATGAAAAATAGTAGGAAAGTTGTCCTCATTTTAGTGTTTCTCTGTTCACAAATCGAGTGTGAAACTTTGCTAACGGTATGGATTTTAATAAAATGTTTGGTGGTGGGTTTGTGAGCGTATAAAGAGCTCATCCATTTGATTGAATTATAATTGTTGTGTCAGGGTTGGGTTGAATTTTAAGGATTTTGTGTCCAAAAAGAAAAATTGCACACTCTTGATGGACGTCGCGGAATTATAGCAAAATTAACTTTCACACTTAAGTGGGCGGAGAATGGAGGATAATTTGATCTGAATTAGGCTCCGTTCTCTTTGATGGAAAAATTATCATGGGAAAATGAGGAAAAAGAGAACATTCACCTTTTAAATTTTTCCTTCTTTTCCATCTCCTTATCTAAAAAAAAGAAAGGAGTTTTATTCTTTCTTCCTCCTCCTTTTCACTCCAATGGAAGGATAATATTTTCACTCCTTGCAAGTGGGAT
>JAYJMF010000091.1:580811-598617 GCA_036873715.1 Salvia sclarea
AGCCATGAGTCGAGCGAGGGGGAGCCGAAGGCGAACCCAGAGCGAGCCGTAAAAGCATAATTGTTGCCGGTCTCATTGTCTATATATTAACTATCAAAGCCGAAGGCGGAGCCGTTTGTTGTTTGCCGCTCCCTATTATTGTTGTCACTCTCGTTATTTATACACTAATTGGGTCGGGCCTAACGTTAGGCCGGCCTAACGTAAATGTGTCTCATTTAGAAATATAGAATGTGTTTATATGCGTGGTTCACTTTAATAATTTGGCTCATAATTTTCGGCAATTTAAGTTTCACTGTATGATTAGATTTCAACGATACACGCGTCAACTTTATTTCCCTTTTTCATCCTCCTCCTTTTTTTGCCTTCTTATCTATAAAAAAGAGGCGAGCTCCTATAAATTGGTGTATATATAGATCATGTTATTCAAATTCAAAATGTATTCCATTTCTACCCCAATTATCTTTTATTACAAAGGTAAAGTATATATATACATCGAGTTACGGAAGTTTTTGCCCTATAAAAAAGTGTTTCACTCTTTCTCATTCCTCCTTTTCACTCCAATTTCATGGTATGTTATATTTACAAAAATTGCTTTAGTATTTACACATAAGTGATAATTGATACTACATCATATGTATTTCCATAAAAAATACGTGTCTCAAAATGACGTATGGAAATCATTTGCAAATCTTCACCACTCAGATTATACACCTTCATGCATATAACAGCTGGGAAAAAAGATTTTCGAAAAATTGGTCAAACTACAAACATAACCAAAAAAATTTAGAGTTTACACGATTAGATATCATGACTTGGTGCAAAATTTTCATTGCAAGATAACAAATGATGTTTCTTCTCAAATTTCGTTTCGACGAGGACCCATATATACAAACATGATGTTCCACTCCCTATATACAAACATGAGCTACAATTACAAAACGAGGAAATCGCATATTGGAACATTTTATGTAAAAGAGTTGCACTTCTAACTTCTAAATAGACCTCAATAATTTTTTGATCAGATAAATAGACCTCAATATTGCAATTGCCATTCAAAAATATGAGACTTCGTTTATATAGAATCTTTTCATTCTTGACGTCATTAAAACTTCTGCATAGTATATATTATGAACATAGCGACATTTTATCCATCGCCATTATTATGTAAATTCTTAAAACAAAAAAGGTGACATGAAGAATAACAACTTTGCAAGGATTTTGAAAAAAGAAAATCATTAAAAAATATAATGAGCCAATTCTAGAAAGTTACTTTGACAACTCCCCTAGTCCACGTAAAGGAAGAAATAAGAGGGGTGTGTGAGGGGAGCATTCGTTCATTTAATATATATCTAAATAGTGCTATGATAATCTTTGTCACAAAATAACTTCAACTGATATAAGCACCCCTCATGCACAGACTGATAACAAAAGATAATTGCAAGCTATTTTTTCACATTTTAGAGAAAATATTTTGTTTAGATTACTTGAATTTTTAAATACAGGGAAATATTTTATTATTAATTTTTACACATAAGTTTATTTCATTTTTTGGAGATAAAAAGTGAGGCAAAAAAATCAAATAAACACCCTACCAATATACTTTTCTATTACAATTTTCTTTTTCCTTTATAATGCTTCTTTCAATATAGTATCATATTTTAGAAAAATATGACTTATTTTACAAAGTGAGATGATTATCCGCCGAATAATTTATGGGATCACACTATTTATCATGATTCATGAGCACCATTCATGCGTGACAACTGACAAGTGTTAAGATATTTTCATAAAATATGTTTAATAGGAAGTAAAAACATTAAGGTATTAAATTTGCACAACCTAAATCAACCTCCAACCTATAAATTAAAGCACAAAACGTCTTGTGTCTTGTATTGATGTCTCGCAATATTTCAATATTTTAATCGAATTAGACACTTAGTTAAAGCGCAAACGGTCTTGTGTTGCGCTTCATCGTCGTCTCACAATATTACAATATTTCAATCGAATTAGATATTTTTCTTTTAAATTGAGAAAAAGAATCGAGGCCATAATAATAATTGGTATATAACCAAATTAGATTAGGTTTGATTTTGGACCCCCTAATTAATTAATTTATTTGTAATAAATGATAATTAAACGAAACAAGTATAGTCCGATCCCAATTACGAGAAAAGTGAAGGGCTTGTAATGAATTAATCGAAAACATGAATATAAATTAGTCTTAGAAAGGAAGCCAAAAGGCCATTAAAAAGAAAAGAAAGGAGCCAAAGCGAAAAAAGGGAGGAGAAGAAAAAGCGACGATGTACAAATTGTCCTCTACAGTGTGGATTTGATACGCCAGCTGCGCTATATAATCACCCAATTAATTCTTCTCACTCTGTTTACCCTTCGTCAAAATCTTGAGGTAATCCACACTTACTCCATTTTGGTTATGTGCTTTTTTGAATTTTTGCTCGACTAGTGAAGTGTTTGAATGTGTACGAGTTGCTTGATTTTGTGTTATTGGATTCTCGTTTTCATTCTCGTGTTCGTATATTTTAGTAGAGTTCTTTTATTGTTCCTTTTATTTTGTTGTCTTTGGATTGTTGCTGTTTCTTAGTGCCGGAAAATCGTGTTGGAAGCTTAAAATGTTTGGTCAAATGCATATTATGTGAAAGTTTCAAACAACTCCTGTAGCGTTGTGTGTGTGTGTGTTTGGGTGAAATTCTGTGTTCATGTTTTTGGTTGCCTTCCACTTTCGAATGAGTACAAGCTACCGTGTTGGCATTGGCTTTAGTGATGTTTTTCAAATTTTGAATGTAAAATCATGGTTTTGTCTCTGACTTTTGATTAGAGAAGATAGAATGAGAAAGAAAAAGATGTAAATCCTAACCTGCATCATTTTTGTTTTAATCCTTAATGTATATGAATCTCGTAGTGGTACAAAATACAGTCTGAAATCTGCATCTGCTGGTCATTAGGGTTTAGGTGCTGAATTTCGTTTCAGTTGCAGAACCAGAGAAAAGACTTATTCTCTTAGCCGGGTAACTTATATGCTTAAAAAACGAGCAAATGAATGATTATTATGCAAAATCTGGAATCCTTAGGCCTGCCCTTTCTTGTTGTGCTTAAAAGTGCACTACTTCTTAATTTTATAGGATAGGATGAGCTGACTGCTTCTGTTACAATGTACAGATGAATGCAACATGGTTTTTAGGTTTATATATTTTGTTTCATGCTGAATGTAAACCTATGTGTATGTAATTATACATGTGAAATAGGTTCCTAGGTATTGTATAGTTGTTTTTAGGGGCAGGTATTGTATTAGTTTGGTAAATCTTGGTGTTGTATTTTCCAGATGTCTCTGCATATTGGAAACCTATCAGCTGGCACTCATGTAGATGACCTTCAACGTGTTTTCCGGAGGTTTGGTAGGTGTACCGTTCGAGTGAAGGACAAGTATGGGTTTGTAGTTTATGATTATCCTGCTGGTGCTGAAAAAGCTCTAAATACACTTCGTGGGACAAGGATCTGTGGTCAGGCCATAACAATATCATGGTCTAAACGGCAGCCTCGGAATTTGCAAAGGCTCCCAACTGGGGAAAAGTCGAACGGGCAGCCACATGGAAGGTACTCAATGAAAGAATATGCTCATCGTAGGTTGGGCTCTTATGGTCAACGAGAGAATGAGATGAACTCCCATGAGGCAGATGGTAAACTTAGAACTGGTTCTTCTGACTTAATTTATGAATCAACCAGGTATCGTACGGATGATTCAAAACCATATGTGAGGGAAAGCAGTCGTACTTCTCCGACTGATCATCAGGACATAGGAGATGGTAGAAAGAACCATCCGAATGCTAGTAGGTGGGACAAGCCGGCTGTTGACTTGTTAAATGAAATTGATTTGGAAAATAACTTGGACTTTGACCGTTATGAGCCTCATAACAGCGATAGTAAAAAGGATTTGGATGAACATACCGACATATCTCCTTTTGTGGGTTCACCTTCTGTCAAGAAGATCCGAGATAGAAGAGGGCTTTCCTACAATGAAAAATCTCAAAAGAGTTGCTATATTTGTGGGGAGGTGGGCCATAAAAGGAACAACTGTCCGCTAGAGCCAAAGAGGCATGTGTCTGGTTGCCGAGGAATTCCGCATCGCAGTGGTAACACTGTTCCACTCAGTAGTCAGGACAGTGATAGGGAGCCATCAACTTCAAAAAGCCATCAGGAGCATACTGCTAGAGGTAGGGGGAATGAGTTCAAAGATAAAAAAAGAAATTGGAGGGACTACCAGAGTCAGGATAAAAGTCGTTTTAAGAGAGCAAGAGGTTCATCTTCATCTTCCTCTGATCATACTTCCTCTAGATCACAGTCACCTTCTCGATTGTCTCAACCCTCACCACGATTCAAGTTGAAGTCAGTACATTCAGACAAAATTTCATTGCCTTCTGATGGATCTTCACCTTCACGCCATTCTGGGTATAAAACTTTTAAGTCACGGTCCAAAGCTGGGTCAATGTCACCTACCTCTTCATTATTACCAAAAGAGGTCAATCCAAATGCATCTCCGTCTCCAAATAATGCTCAGGAAAACTCCAAGGGTTCTTTGGAAAATGTTGGTGCTCTCCAGCAAAGTACAAACATATTTAAAGAGGAACCACAGTTAAGGAGGAGTGCAGGTGCCATTAGAACTCGAAGTATCTCATTCTCTATAGGAAATAAATGTGTATCAGGACCTACTAACTTGGAACAGGAAGGCATACGGAAGGATCAATCTGGGGAGGATAATAATCTTTGTCATTCTTCCTCCAAGGACTCACATGAATTGTTAGAGTCATATGCACCACTCTCAGATAGTGATGAGCATGTTGTTGATAATTTATCTCTGCACTCTACGGAAGGGATGAATCAAAATGAGCAACATGTAGCTGCAACAGATTCTAGCCATCCTGTAAAGCCTAATGCTTCCAGCTCATCAGGAATGTCTTTAGAGGAAGTACACATGGTTCTGAAGCATTATGGCCTTCAGCAGTCTGAGGAATATGAAAGGGACTTGCCTGTTGAAGTTTATTTTGGTTCTGCCCGCTTTTGGCCTTGGGAGATGATATACTATAGGAGATTAAAGAAGGGTCCTATATCAGCTGAGAACTATTCAAGGAGAATTGCTCAGAATGCAGAGTTTGGTATTGTTGACAGACATGTTCGAGGCAGTAGTGGGTGGGGAGAACTACATGAGAACAATTCTTGAGCAGCTTTTTTTCTGAAATTAGCGTTTCCATTGCTCCTCAACAGTATTAGTGCATTGTTTTTATCATTCATCTGTATTATCAACCCTTCCGAAGTTCCTGCTGAAGTTGTTGATGGGCACCGTCAGTTATATTTTTTCTGGTCATGTTCTTAAGCGTGTTGCTGAAATTCATTTAGAACCTGGCTTCATCTTTCATCATGCTCCATAGGATGTGACATGACACAAAAGACTCTTAGGTTTCTCCTGGTTATAATTTGTATATGAGAAGTTCATCAAGTAAGAGTTCTTTTTTGACATCTGCTGTAAAACTTCTAGTCATTGTTATAGTTGCACATCTGTACTGCAGTATATCTCGAGTCTTGACAACCAAATTAGTCATCTGATATGTACTTATTCTGTCTTTTCTTGGGAGCTGCTTTCATTTTGTTATGTAATAACTTTTCTTCTATCCTTATTGCCGGTTTGCCTCTTCATTTGACTCTAACCTAATTCCAATATTGCTCGTTGACCTCAATATCATGAATTGTGGGTGGGATATTAAGCTTACTATTCATAATTTATTTTAACATATAACTCAGGTAGACGATGCATAAATGCCATCATTATTTAAGTGCCTTTTTTGGAGAATCCAATTTAATATCATGAACTAAAGAAACTTTAACAGCTCTCTGAATCACAAATTGCCTTTTGAGTTTCCTTGGTTTGCTTGGAACCATAATGCTGTAGCAATTTCACATTCATAAGATGTAGATGCAGTGGGAGTATGGATTAGCTACTTTTTTCTGAGAAGAAATGCTCTCTATTTTATTTCGTGGTTTAGTTTAAAGAATATGTGATATCTTGTGGCATATTATACTTGTACTTCCCAGATGTTACATCTTCCTTGTTTAGTCATTCTGTTTCCGTGTACAAAGATGAACTTATATTTGATCTTTTAACATGAACACATTTTGTCTCTACTGAAGAACTGTGTAACTCTAACATTATATTCTGTTTCGCGCTTTTTTGTTCCCTTCACTGGCATGTGAAAATGTGCCGTTTTTTTTAAGAATGTGCAACAGATTCTTTATTTGGCTTCACTTTGACCTGGTTCTGTCATTTTGGAATGAAACTGGTTTGGCTGTTTTTCTAGCCATTATATCTGCAAATCCATTGATGGCTCAGTATCCTCAAGGAGTCAAGATTTTCTTTATTCATGTTTTGATACAGTAAATGACTTTGTAATTCCAATGTTCATTAATCTTAATTCATTTTAGATTTATATAGAAACATCGTGTCCCTGTTTGGCCATTTTTAACTAATTGTGTTTTCCTTGCATAATTTGGGAAATAGCATTTAAGATATGTTCTGTAGTTTTTCCATACACATCAATCGTGTTAGAAAATGTTGATACTGACATGATAAATAAAATTCAATGTGGATGTCATGTTCTCTGTAAACTCTTTCAATATTTAATATAAAAGCCAAATGCATCAATTGACTCACATAGCTCAACGCACAAGTAGCCATGAAATATTTGGTTGTTGATTTCCACCTTTTTCTGTTTTCTATCATTCTGTTTGTTATATATGTACAAGTTTCTCCAAATATTCGTCTTTGTCCTATTAAAGGGACACTGAGTAACTCCACATCAGCTGTGCTCTTGCCTAAACTACTGGGGGATTTTGTTAGTTTGCCTCTAGTAGAGAATGTACGTACCTGGGGGTTATCATACTGTTTACTGCTATCTGCTTAAGTTCATCAGTGATTTGTATCCACTTCTAGTCTTCTAGTCTACTATGGTTTGCTTAAGTTCATCAGTAAATTTTACACCTCAGTTAATCTACGATGCACTCGTATGCTTTTATTCTTATTCTTTTCTTTAGCTTCTCTGTGATTTACTGATGGGTCTGCCTTAGAGCATTATAACATCTTTGTGTGCTCATTTTCAATGCTGTAATTTCTGACTGTTGATTAAAAACACTTGCCTATTTGTCCGGAGAAAGGCCCTGGAAAGTTCTGAAAAATGAGACAAAAAATTGCGAAGCATCAAGAAGACACTTATTGATACTTAATAAATAGAGCGTCTGGAGAAGTGAATAAGGGAAAGGAAGGAAATGAAATTGCCTGCAATTCTTTATAGAGTCAGATCCAGCAGTTCAGAGCACTGAATAGAGAGTGAGGCTGCTTTGGCACATCAAGTGGCAGCTAGAGCAGATCTCTTGTGAGCTTGAAGGTGAAAACTGAACTTACGTTTGAGCAAAACTTTAAAACATTATATATCTAATGCAATGAATTGAGTTGGTGCAGGTGTATCAAAACATTAAACTGACAGGAACTTGGTGGTGTCTAGAGCTAGAAATATTTTATTACCCAAGCCATACTTCTATTTACAGAAAGCTATTCCCAGTGGTCGGGCGCGCTGCAAGCCTATTGGGAGTCGACCCATTGCCATCCATATTCCATGGTGTAAGGTATTGAAAGGGGACTTTGTGGGCTGAAGCAGAAGAACATTTGAACATGTACCTCGTGGTGCAATCATAACAGTGGGTAACTTATATTTACAAAACCTGAATAAACTATCAGATATACATCTAATCCACAAATGAGGGGCATAAGGTGTGATGAGAGTGTCAATGTTTGAATAATTAAACTTGAGGTTGCCTTTAGAAGTCAGCTTTGATCCATTCTATTATTTTTCTTTACAGTTTCCTTTTCTTGGGTGTAAATTAGTTTTAGTTCAATAACTCGAAAATGAAAAGGTATCACATGACATGATTATCTTAGTTTATGATGTTTCTGATTTATACCTTAAATGTCTTCCCTTATGCTGTACTGGATTAAGAACTTTAGGGTTGATTTGAAATCTATCCTGGGAGTTATTCAAATTGACATGGAGTCATGGAATTGAAATCCATCATTCTTAATGTTAGCATTTCTAATCCTCAATCTATGCTTTAGATGCCTTCTTCTTTTAGAGGTGGTTGCATGATGAAGCTTCTTTAGCAAGGCAGATGAAACCTCAGGTGATTAACCCCTTTAATTTGAATGCTAAATAAGCATAGTTAGTCAAGTTACTGTACTCCTGCAATTTTATAGTTAGTAATTTGTTTTTCCTATTACTATTCTTTTACTTTCATGGCAAGCAGTCCACTTATTTGTGATTGTCTTTCACCTTCCTAAGGTGACTTAGAGAACTTAGAACCTTATCCATTAGTGAACATTGATATACTGTAGAAAGCCATATATTTCCAGATTGACTACATAACTAAATTTAATAGTCAGTTTGAGGGCCCAAAAGGAAAATATTAGTTCAAGGGAGTTGTAGATAGTAGCTTGCTTTAGTTTTATTAGTTTAATCATTGATGAAGCCATGAAGGTATCTCTGTTATTCGGAATATGTGAGAATCTGTAAATTGTAGCAATTGTAGCAGTACTTGTTAAGGCTTGAATTTGCAGAACTTGAGTGTTGTTTCTGCACTAAAAGAGTTTCCAACTCCAATCTTTTGCACTAAAAAGAATTATCGCTGAAATATTTATTTGTGTTTTCATAAATTTTATCGTCAACATGCACACTAAAGGAGGAATGGTTGAGATATTAAAAAATGGTGATATATTATCATATAATATGATATATATTTATTATAAATTCAATATTATTTCAGATGGTGTTCACAGTTTTAATCACATAGCGATTTCATCTTTTATGTTACTATGACTGAATAATTAGTTTATTTTGTGCCAGGCTTGCATGTTGTGTTTTCATTTCCATTTTCATAGTAGGACTAGAAGTTTCGGAACTAACCGTGAGTCTGGGCTTCTGTTGTCCTGGATCTCATTTGCTTGTCGTCTATCGACTTATTTGGCCTGTCTAGTTTATGCTGC
Source organism: Salvia sclarea (assembly GCA_036873715.1). Lineage (NCBI taxonomy): Eukaryota > Viridiplantae > Streptophyta > Magnoliopsida > Lamiales > Lamiaceae > Salvia > Salvia sclarea. The sequence continues at coordinate 589,906 of JAYJMF010000091.1, forward strand.
TGGTTCGAGCCCATCTCATGAGAAGGACTTCGATCTTTCTTAACATCCGATCTTCGGCCTTCGCAATCCTGTCACGCTTAGACCGCCTAATTCAAGAGAACCCGCTCACGCTTCGTGAATCGTGAGAATAAGTATCTCTGAGATAGAACCTAACTGTATGATATTTCACCTTGTTTGAGTTACCTAATCAAATGTTCTATATTATAATTGGTGTAACTGAGACCAGGAATAGTCTTCTTTTGTTGTCATGTTAATAAATGGGATGAATTAAAGAAATATTTTCTTTTTTGTCTCATAAAAACTATGAGGATAACAGGGAAGAGTTAGGTGGTGCATGTATTGGGCTAAAAAGTCTTTTCATATCTCTTCTTTAAATATCCTTATTTTTGTGAAATTACCTCATCATAAAAATCGAGGTATCTGACGAATAAGGTAGTTCCTGGACACAGAATATTCAACTAAGTGATAAATTTATACTAGTCATGAAAATTTTCTCTTGTGTAGTTCTTGTCACTGATTTGTCTAGTCAAGTTGTCACAGCTAGTAAATGCATAAATTTAATATATGTTGGTTGGTATAAACTAGCTGATGTTAATAGTTCATGCATATGCTCAGTTGAAAAGTATGTCACAAAGCAATAGAAAGAAATGAAGAGGATACTGGAAAGTAATATGACTATACGATGAATCATGAGCGATCACTACATGTGGGTTTGTTATCAAATTAATTGCTCTCAGTAACAGTAAATTGGGACTTGCTATAGTATTGAAAACATATGAACTGAACGAATAGAACATGACAGGCAGTCTTTTTTAGTTGATAAGGTAGGAAGTAAGAAAGTCGTATTTACAAATGGAATTTCAATTGTTCTGATTGCAACGGGCATAGAAACTAGGTTGACCCACTTATATTCGAAATTCAATTCATTGTATAGTTTCCACATGTTCAAATTGTGTCATGTAGGATCATTGAATGAGTTTATCTTAGTTAAGTTGGCACATTTTCTGCTTGGGAAGGAGAAGGTTTTCTTCTCTTCTCGTCTCATTTTGCATTCTCTTTCATCTCGAAATGCCTTTGACTCTTTCCCGATTCACTAACATATTTAAAGGTCAGATTCAATTTTATAATTTATGTTATGACGTAATAGCCTCCTTATTCCCTCAACTGTCTCAATTACTCTTGCATTTAATTTCTGTTTAATGGACTCTCAATCTTGTATAGTCTCCTTTTCTTTGAATGCTCAAGCTACCTAACCTCATTACATCCCAGGCCATTTGTATTTACCTAATTAGCCCTCTCTGGTTCAAGAGGAACATCTTTCCCATAGTAACTTCACATGCACATAATTTTATATGGCATCATCGTTTTGCTTACATGTAATATTGACACTGAACTACTTATATAGATAATTAATATCTTATTGATTACCACAAGTGAGCTTAGCCTAATTGTTGCTATTGTTTGTTGGCGATGATATCTAAGGCATCATAAAGACGTACTTCAAGCTAAAGATCTTTCCCTATTTGAAAATTTTCTTTATGTAGACTTTTTAATGTCCGTCCTTTATTCCATAGTTATTTCATTTATGAACAAACTATAGTTAATATTGCGTCGGCCTAATCCTTCCCGATGATATTTATTTTGAATTCGTTGATTGAGGCGCAATTAGGTGTAGCTTATGAATCATGCAATAAACATTTGCATTAATATTTTTGGTATTTTGTGAGGATAATGTCACATAAATGCATGCATAACTTTCACATTTTTTTAAAGTGGCATCGTTTTCACTAATTATTGTTACAGTGACTGTTAATTTGCTAAATTGTCTTGCTGTGGTTAGAAGAAGTCACACACACACACACACACACAAAGAGGAGTGAAGCTGCAGGCAGGAAATGGCCTTCATCTCTCACAAGAAAACTTAATTAGGCTCATTCTTGGTAGGCATAGCCCTGCCGATCTGCTTCCTATGCTTACTTGGAATGGATCAAATCTAATTAAAAAGAAAGAAATAAAAGTAGCACTATTAAGGCTCCACTCCTTCTTGTACATACTGATCGAGAAGCGGAGCACCAATAGTGCTTACTTGCTAACTACCTCTAGAAAAACTGCGTTCTGATTGTTTTTTTTTTCCCTTTTCTTTTCCTTCTTTTTATTAATTTTTGAATAGCTGAACTAGAACAGGATGATTGAGATTTCCTTGATTCTGTTCTATTACGGGTTTTCAACGCTTGTTGCTCTTTCTGGTGGTGGTGGTGGTGTCGGTGTCGTGGATGATGTCGAGCAGCACGGAGCTCTTGCATTTGGGGCACCTGGGATCCTCCTCCGCCAGCATCACGTACATGAGGCAGCGGGGGCACCCCACCAGCATCATCGACGTCGCCTCCGGGCTCGTTGAGTAGCAGAGGTGCTCATCCTGCTGGTTCACCTCCGATGAAACACACGAGCTCGTAGGAGACATGGTTGGCGAAGTCCTCGGGGAGTCGTTGCGGCCTCGAGGGTGGGCTGCCGCCATCGGAGGAGACAAGTTCAACTTTAGCTCGAGCTTCGCTCCGTTCCTTCGGCTCATCGTCTCAAGGTACTTGATTTGACCCCCGTTCAATTCTACTTAGATTACTGTGTAGAGAGAGACAGTTATGAGCATGAAACAGTTGATTAAGTTTGTATATATACATATATAAACGTTAGGAGAATTAGATTACCTAAAGGTGGTCGGCGCGGCGGCGCGGCGGCTAAACAGTGGTTGTGGGCAACCCCTTTAGCAGTAGAACTAGAATCAGCAGCAGCATGAAGTGGCTGAGGTTGTTGGCTTATTTAGTCTGGGACCATGATGTATATATAGGAGGGAAATGGGATTTGCTTTAAAGCTCCAATTAAATTGTGGTGAGAGGTGGAGGTTTGGAGAGAGAGGGTGTGTGTGTTAATAATAATAATAATAATAATAATAATGATGATGATGAGATGAATTGAGAAAGGAAAGGATGAAGAAGAGAGGAGGTGTATTAATTAATTAATTGTTGGGAAAAATTTTAAGATGGTACAGAGCAGGAATGGGAAATTTGCAGTAAATATTGCAATTACACAAAAACTGCAGGGAAGGCCGTGCCTAGGGAGTCGGTGTGTGTGGGTCTTACTGTGTGTAGATACATACAAATATATGCATATAACACAACATGGAAAGCTCAGCAGCAGCCATTAAAGCACCACTTAATTTCTAACAAATCCAACCACACCATTATTAATTTGGGCAAGAGATGATATTTAAGTTCTTGCATGTGTTGGACGGCCCTTATTTCTCATATTTATGTTACTCTTGCTTCTTTATTTTATAGGGTTCCAGATTTTGATTTTATTCCATTAGAACTTCTTCAATTTTCCAGATTACCAATCTCATTAATTGACCTTCATTTCTCATGCTGGATTATTTATGATTAGGTAGTAGGGTGAATGCATGTATCGGTAGGTGCATATTCATATACTTTAATTTTTTTGTTTTTATTATTTCTAACTTTTAGTTATGCCAAATTCAGGTCCGTTATACTTTGATTTATGTTAAAATTAGATTCTAATAGCACATGATCATTCTCTTTCACCTCCTTTTTATAAATTCGCAGACCTATTTGACATAAATCATAATAGGTTTGGGTTATGATGTAAACCAACCTATTATGTTAATGAAAATCAATCTATTCCATATATTAATTAATGGATGATCAGGATTGATTTTTTACATGGATTAAGAAAGCATACGCATGCAATAATATTAGTTTTATTATCATACTTTCTTTTACATATATTATAGGTAATGTCTTGTATTTGTTCGTGGTTAAGAGAATGGAATTATTTTTGTACGATCCTGCCCTAATCAGAGTATATGCCTATATGGACTTAATTGTTAGAATGAATATTTTAGGGACCAACAGAAGAAATGAAATGAACCGGGAATCAATTTAAATAGCGAAGACCTAATTTTAATAAATATTCACGGACCAAATTAAAGAAAAATGAACCATATGGGTTCAACTTAAAGCGAATTAGAAGTACTCGAATTAAATGTTCACAAATAAAAAGATATGGACCCAATTCGAAGAATCTTAAGATATTAAAAACATTTTTCTTCAATTCTAAAAAAAAAACATTTTCTCCAATTTCATTTGCCTCGCAAACTCTCTTATGCTCGAGCGTGCCTATAGTGGGCTCGGTCGGGTCCAGGTCCGGGTTGGATTCAAGTCAGATAAGAGAGAGAGAGAGAGATTTGAAAAGAAGAAATAGAAAATTTGGTGGGGAAATATTACTGTTAAAAATTGATGTTTTATATATTATATAGATATAGATTAGTTATAGTTGGTACTTACTGTGGCGTGCGCCTACCTGTCTTCGCTAATATCATTTTCATGATATTATATTACTCCTTACGTCTCAATCTTCTTGTCTCGCTTTTCTTATTGGTTTTTTATACTCTTCTTGTCCCATTTTTTTTTTTTTTGGCAATAATTTACACACAAAAAGTATGTGTGTCCATGTGTGCCTCGCCAATCACCATCTCTCACTTATCAATTTTACTTTATTATTCTTCGTGTAAAAAATAAATGGGACAATAAAAATAGGATGGAAGGTGTACTTTTTTTTTACGTGAATTAAAAATGTCAGCAAGAATGTGATTGACGATTGGCTCGGTCTTATTAAATGTTTTTGTTTATATTATTACGTGTGCAATGTAGGGCTAAAAAAATAGTAAGTTAAAGATATAGAGCAACATGAGTGGATTAATTCAAACATTTTATATTGATTTGGAAACATAGTGAAAATGTAAAATTGATACCAGACGAATTGCATTTATCATATTTAACTTTATACTCAGGGGCCTTAGGGTGACAATTCAGATTTCCCAGTCCTTCGATTAATTTAGAATGGTCCTTTTCATATGTAGTTTAATTCATTGTATTTTAGTAAAACTATCAAATGGATCTACTTACTGTGACACATTTTGCAAGTTCAATACCATCTTGCCAAGTAAATATACAATTTATAGTTTTTTGTTTTTTGTTTTTTTTTCCCAATTGAGACTGATATTTTTTTGACAATATTCTTTGGTGAAGTTCTTAACCGTTACTCAACCAAAATTGAGGAAGTATGTATCAAAACATTCGTTTTCTTAAAGAATGCCAAAGCCAAAGCCTTTATAACTTAATTGTACGAATCACATTCTATTTTGGCAAAATTTAAAATAAAAATCAAATGGAATTGTATCTCAAACTCGATTTGTATGTCGAAAATCTCATTCTATTTTGGCAAAACTTAAAATAAAAATCAAATGGAATTATATCCCAAACTCGATTTGCATGTCGAAAATCTCATTCCCTAGTTGCTTTCAACCTTTAATCCAACCACCAAACTATTTCCTAGGTTCACAGTTGTTTAGGGTGTTTGAGTGTTTGACTGTGTGCTTATAAGTTCTTTAAAATAATTTATGAAATGCTTGTTAAAATAAGTTATTAAACAATTTATAGGTAGCGAAAATAAGTTTTACGAGCTTATAAATTTTCGAAAAATAAGTTGCTCAACCCTAAATTATTTTTTCATAATCTTATAAACATCAATCAATTTACCAAAAAACCTTTTAATTTTATTTCTCTTTAATAACCTCTAACTATTCACAATTTTCTTTCTAGCATGTAAGGCATAAGCTCATTATCCAAATATTTTGATAATATTTAAGCTCTTAAGATATTGCATCTCATAAGCTTTTTAAAGAGCTTATATAAATGGTGGAGCTTATAAGCTCTTTAAAATAAGCTTAGCCGACCCCCATGTTGAAGGTGAAGATATCTAATAGAAGAACATAATCAAAGGGATTTGGATCTGGTAAAAAATAAGAATGAACGTGGACCTTTGATTATAATAGATCAATGCTATAACCAATTGTCAGTGCTACGTTTGTATGTTATCTGTGCTACGCGGATTTAGACTAATAATTTAATGAGGTTGTGCGGCACAATAATCCTGCTTGTCCTACATATTTAACATGTGTTTGCAATTAAATATCCGCCATACTCACATACTTAATATCCGTGCAACATAATAATTCTGATTATGCTATACAAGTAACAAAAATGTGCTAGGCTCACATATCCATTCATATTATTTTTACTAGAGAGTTTTCTCACCATAACGCACTCCTATATCAAAATATATAACTAAATTGATAATTAGGTAGTGTTTAAAGGGATTTGGTTAAAATAAAAATTCATTTTAAAATAGAAATTTCTCTTCCTAAACCCCATGGCTTCGGCAAATCCATCTCTCTGCCTTGTTTCCATTAAAACAATTTCTTTTTCAATTAAAAAGATGTTGTTTAAATCACATTATCTTATATTTTTTGCTAGCTCCATTTTTAATTTTAGGAGGGAGAGGAGGGGTTCAGAAAAATTGTGTATAAAATTATCGAAATTGATATATTTTACGACAATTAACACATGTTACATGGAGGGCCATAACAACTTTATAATGGACCCTCATAGAAATAATTTGAAAGATGAGACATTAAACAACTTGCATCTTCTTTCTGAAGTTCACTTCATAGTAAATTCTGTCTTTTTCTGAATCCGGATCAGTATTGCAAATTATAAAATTATTAAGGCTATTCGCAGCAGTAAGCTCCAAATGGAGCTCTCTGTCACTTTTTGGAGCTTTGCAAGTTCCTATTACTTTTTTCCTACAGCAGCAAGCTTCATCTTTGGAGCTCTCTAATTTTATCTTGCATTTTTTAAAATTTAATTCACGATATTTAAAAATTTATAATTTTGTTTCATAATTTAAAATACTACTACATTTATTGAATAAAATAATATTAATAAATATATTAACCCCCGAAACGGGCTCATATTTCTTCGATGAAATCATTTTGGAGCTTTGTGTGAGCTCTTTGGTTTCGAAGATCCACCTTCCTCCGGACTCCAATTGGTTATAGAGTCGGTTTTGTCCTGAACTATCATGTTATGCAAGATAATACAAGCATACATGATGTTCGATAACGACTCTTTGAACTAGGGTCGTTGCTGAAAGTATGGTTCCCGAGCCTCCAACGTCTGCACGATTTGGTTGAATAGCCCTTTTGTCATACGAAAGCGGCGGCATAAGACGTCGTCTCCCCACGTTGGCGCTTCGGTGAAGTAATGTTGGTGAAGACACACTTCACCAGTAAGGCGGTCACGATGCACATACACCTTTCTCTTCTTCGCCTCGATCTCCTCCTCTACTGGCTCCGGTACATACGGCTTCATGTACATCCCCGCCGTCTCGATGACTTGCCTGAACAAGGAGGTGGTGGTTTGGAATAAAAGATCGCTCGACTCTTTGAGACTTTTTTTAAACTCCTCGTCGTCGTAAGACATGATTTTGATTGAGCTTCAAGAAATGCAAGAGAAAAAGAAGAAATGAAGTGTAGAAGGTGGTGTGAAAAAATGGGTAGAAATGGGGGTATTTGTAAAAAAATTGAAGAAAAGGTCATAAATGGCCGATTTTTTTAAAAAAAAAATGAAAAATCGGGATTGGGCAACAGATATACCGTTGCACAATTAGAGCGCGCCACGTGGCGCGCGTGGGCGAGGAGGGTGGGGGAGGCGGCCGATGCGCCACGCTTGAAGGCGCAAGCGGCCGCTTGGCAAGCGCGGCGCGTGCGTTGCACGCGCGCTTAGCCTAATGATTTGGTACTCGACCCCTTGTCATTCCTAATTGAATCCTAACAATTTATTCAATTATTCAAATTCCACATCATCAATTATTATTTAATTAAATTCATGTACTATAGTTGAATGGAGCCATCTGATCATCTCCGTAACTTCTTGCCATAATAGTCAAAACGATGACATTATGTGCCTTATAGTTATATTTATTCTCGCTGGACTGATTATATGGTACGTATTATATAGAGGTAAAAAAATAGAATAATTATTTTGCTTAGTCATAAAAGTATAGTAGTCATAAATATAAAAAAGTATAATTATAGCCATTCTTACCCAAAATGCTCATTTATATAATAACGCAAAATATTTTACTTATGTGTATAAAATGCAAATTGAATATTAATTTCGTATCATTATGAAAGTGACACTAAGAAACGAATTTGTATATTAATTTCGATTGCATCATTGTGAAAGTTACACTAAAACGTGAAATTGGTATTATGCTACATAATTTTTGCATGATATTTTTCTAAAAAAGGGGAAAATTGTCTATTTATAGTAAAAGTGATTGAAAATTAATACTCACTCTGTTTCATTAGTAATGACACCATATTTTTAGGCGTATTGATTATGAAAGTAGTGTTTTTGTATGTAAAGTGGTAGAGCCACTAATTTGACTTTCTTTTCTAAAGTAAAATTATTACAGTACATTTTTTGGTATGTATCAGCATGATTATTAATGTGACAACCTGAAATGACGAGTGTGTCATCATTATTGGGACGGAAAGAGTATGTTTTTATTTTGGTGGCTGAAATCATTTTCATACTAACGAAATTAGTTAATTAAGGGATATTAACACTATTATTCATGTATAATTATTTATTGAAAAAGATATTTGTACGTACATCTATTTATAATTCCAATTCCTAAGAATTCAGCCACCTAAGCCCCCATTCTCCTCTCTACAAGCCACATCATTTTTCCTTTTTTATATATCTTTGAATTTTCCTTATTTATTGTTATTAT